>JTDE01021489.1:22726-34707 GCA_014338405.1 Paragonimus skrjabini miyazakii | reverse complement strand
ACGCGTATTTCCAAGGCTAGGGCGGTGTTCGCTAATCTGAGGCACCTATGGCGACAGAGAGTTATTTTTCTGAAGCTTAAGGGTTGCGTATATTAGACAACAGTGAAAGGTAGAAGATGGGAACAGTCTTCAGGTATTTGACCACCGATGTATGCATTCGATCGCTCGTATTGGATGGCATCAACGAGTAAGCATGGAGGAGGTTAGGAAGCGGATAATCGGCACTGATTGTCAAACGAGTTTTTTCGTTCAGTCCTTTCACTTGCACAGGCACAGATGGTTAGGTCATGTACTAAGGATGCCAGTTAGTCGCTTGCCACACCGAGCACTGTCTGTCGACGCTGCGGTCGATTGGCGCAAGGTGCGAGGTGGACAGATGATGACCTGGTGTAGACAAATGAAATCGTTCACGAAGGGGTTAGCTACTGTAGATCGGGTTCGTCTTCCGGGCTGGAGCTCTCGCGACTCACAGAGTCGATGGCTTGTCACACCTTATGTGTGATGGCGGCTAACCGAACTCAGTGGCGTGAATGTTGTCGTTGTTTGGTCGAGTTGCCTGTGAAGTGAGTGCACTTAATGATGCTGAGCAGTGAACGCCGTAGGGAAGCTATCATGCTGATGACGCCTTACTATCACTTACAGCTTGGTTGTTTGTTTGCAAAGTGTAGGCGCCTCGCTGTTTTATGTTCTTCCTCTTCGTGATTGTGTGGCAGTTAAGCATCAGTGTGAACTACTGGTATATTGTTTTCTGTGGTATTGATGGTGTTGGTTATATGTGCTGGACTCCATCCATGACTGTCGTTGTTTCTTAACGTATTCGGATTTAGTTCATGCGTTGATGCATTACTCTCGGAGGATGATCACCTTGCTGATCGCAGCGGTTGTGTTGTTGCAATCGACAACTTAGTAAGTTCCAAACATGGTCGTGGTTGCGCAGTTGATAAGTACATGATAGGATTAACTGTTTCAACCACTGAGGAGTTTATGCGGAGTATGGTTTTTAGTATGACATCTAGTAATTTGAGTTGTCTCCATTTCGTTTTGGTAGGCTGGTAAAGGGGTTACTAGGTAAAAGGAGATCATTTACAATGAAAGAATGTTCTACATCGCGATCCGCTACGCATGCTTCACCTAACTGAAAACCGTGCATCAGTGTGAGGCTTTGTCTTCCCGAACACACGGATTTTAACTGTTGGCTCTTCTTAAGATGGACGTCTGACAGAGATAATTGTACTACCAAAGACGTTTACGACAGTTACCGTTCCGGGAACTTTGTGTACAACTTAGGTATTTGTGTTCGATTTGCAGAGGTGGGAGGAATAACATTAGTTTACTTTGTAAGTATGTTCGTTTATTATTCTATGCGCGAACCCACGCGGAACCAGTCAAAAGAAAAAAACCATATGCTTCCAAATACTTCAAAAGACAACATTACTTTCCTTCAGACTGTTTTGAGACCAACGATCATAGACAGTATTGCAGTAAAGTAGGTAAACAGAGTAATCACTGAGACCCCAGCAGATTATAACTAATGAAAAAAACAAACAAATGCTTCCCCGGAGAGCCACCTTGCCAGTTTCAAACCAACGATCCTGATAGGGTCGAGAACAACATTAACCAATCAACCGTGAAACTAAGTGGACTGATCGCGTGAGCAATATGACTGTTCGCCGGCGCGTATTCCAGAACGATCGGGATACGCGATCAATTGATCAGTTAATCACGGTACACAGCCTGAGATGGTTAGGTCACGTTCTCTGTATGTCATCTAATCGTTTACCGTATCGGGCATTGTACGCTGAGGCCACCAACAGTTGGGTAAAACCGCGTGGTGGTCAAGCAATAACGTGGTCACGAAATATGAAGACCCTGACTGCTTCATTGAGCAAAGTGAGTAGGTGTCGCCTGCCTGGATGGGATCCTCGTGATCACTCAAACCGCTAGTTAGAGACGCTATCCGAGATGTTGGTGTGTCGCAGTCAATGGCGTACCTGTATCTATACCATTTTTAGTTCTTCCGCTTAGTCTTGTTTTAATAATTTTTAATCTTCTTATTAACGTTTTCTTCCAGGATATTCCACGTCACTGTTGAGGCGAGCGGCGACCCGAGCCGCAGTACCTTTTGGTCAGGCTTATGGCTGTTATGATGATGATGATGAAACTAAGTTGTTTGGAAGAGCGCACGATCCGTAGTGAGCAACGTAATGCAAACGACTGAAATGTTAATGAATTTGAATTGAGTACTCCCTCAACTAGCGGACAGGCAAACATGTCTACACACTACAGAGTAACACTGAGTATCTTTGAAGTGCTTCGAAAAATAATTTTTTCAGGGCCGCTACAGGCTGTCGTAATTATATCCAGCTACATTACTTGAAAGTCGAGGGAGAAGAGTCGGCATTAAAAAGGTGTGATCTTCTAGAAGTGAATGATTTGCATATGTTCTACCACTCATAAAACGGCAGTATTAACGTGGGAAGTTACCGAAGTCTTTAAGTGCGCATAAAGTGAAACGGTTATATATTTTGATTGTGTTGTAGTCCTACATAATCGAACCACAGAGCGATTTCTCATCAAAAACCGTTGTCAGTTATTCTCGTAGTAAAAGTCTTCTACCAACTTTCTCTTCCCATCGTATTCGCTTTGAACATTGCCACCAAGTGTAAAATGCCAACTTCTGTTTATGAAATATAATAAGCAATTTTACGGAAAATTACTTCACATAATTTCTTCTAGCTGGCCATTTATTTTCTCCAATACAGTTCATGCTGTTATTGTTCCAAACGAATTTGACCCTTTAATCTGTAGCGATGTCATATTTTATTTGTATCATTCTACCCGGAGTATATCGTAAACAGCAGGGTTATAAACAGCCGTTTTCGGTCGTTTTTTATCAGACAAACACAATTACAAGGGATTATTTGGGAAGAACCCCACCTTGAGTGCTGTCGGATTATATTTGATCGACACGGACCATCCAATCAATGTCGACGAGGATTTTGAATTTACTTACAAAGTATCCCACGTCCATTCCCGAGCTGTCGGGACGAGACCTTTATTGATGACAGAGGCGATCACAGTCGGACTCTACCATCTACCGCTCGGAGCACAAATGAAATTCGTGCTAGTCTTACATCCCTCATGACCAACAATGCGTAAACCATCTGAGTCCCGTTCACTCACTACCTTGATTAATATATTTTCACATGCCGGTCACTTGTTTCATACAAACATAGTACACTCACTAACACAAGCAAACAAGGCGGCATACGGTTAACTTGTCATCCACACAGTTGCGATGACTGTTGTCATTCCGTGTGAAACTATCTCGGTCTGTTGAATCCCTTCTAATCGTGTATGCTCAGTGACAATTACCGAAGACTACTGTTTTCGCAACCTTGACTTAATCTACTTAATTTACTGAAATTCCGTGAGTAGTAAAATACAAGTTATTCGATCGTAATAGGTGTCCGCCACATGATTCGTGAATTGTTTTGCTTTCGAAATGAGTCGAGTTGTGTGTTCAAACTATATTTCTCATATCCTATCGAAGTTATTGATGTGATATAAACCCGTTTTAGCGGTTTTGTGATAATAGTTCTGTAACGGTTGCGTCAGTCGTTGGCGCTACCACTTATAGCAAATGCGGTTTCAATCCCTCCACCTCGTGTACCTTTGCCCAGTTTTTAACAACGTGACAATATCAAGTCTGTTTGTGGCTATCCTGTGTAACAGCAAAACCATCTGTGGAGGTTGGAAAGTAAAGTTGTTATCATTGTAACGATTAAAACGTTAACAGTGTTGCGAAACATCGCTACACTTGGATGTTTTTATGACTGCCAACTGCCCTTTGACTTGATCGGAATACACGAGAAACGATGCGCGTTACTACTGATTACTGTGTAATAGTTATGATTATCCATTTCTTTTATGGTAAGGTTCTCGCTGAAAGAGGGTATGACCAATGAAAACGTCCATTCGAAAGATAATATAGTTCTGGTGTTGGTAAATTACTCGCATTTCACGTTTATCTTGCATGATGTTTTCTTTAAAAAAGCAACTGAACGCTGTCTGGTAGTTGATGCAAATTGTCTAAGATAGTTTATGCTGCCTAAGTCCTTTAAATTGATCCATACTGCTGCCTCAGTTTTGTCTTTGAACACAAGTTCGTGGGTCTGTTTGAAGACAGTGAACTATTTTGACATTTTATTTTTATCGTGCGATGTATTCCCATAGTTCTTTTCTGTTATTGATGTCCAGACCACCTGCTAACCCTACAGATTGCGTGCCTCGTCCTCCGGTCGTCGCCGTTCTGGGACACGTAGATCACGGAAAAACCACCTTGTTGGATGCCCTTCGTTCTAGCCGCATGGTGGACGAAGAATACGGAGGAATCACACAGCACTTGGCGGCGTTTACCGTCTCCCTTGCTTCGGTTGCTAAACATGCCGGTATAACCGATGTTACTGGTTCACTGGCTAGCAGTTTGTCAGACAGCATTACTTTTCTTGACACTCCGGGACACGCAGCTTTTTCAGCTATTCGTGCTCGTGGTGCGTCTGCGACCGACATTGTAGTACTTGTTGTGGCTGCAGATGATGGTGTGATGCCTCAAACTGTGGAGTCTATCAGATTTGCCAAGGAAGGAAATAGTAAGGGATTTGGGATTTGACTGCGTCTTGTTTTTTTAACAGCCATAGGTTTCCCCGTCGTTTACAATCTGTGCTCCAATTTTGCAATGTGATCTAATCGATTATCATTCTTGTCCGAAATTTTTCACGTTTCCCCCCTCCGTTATTATCTGTGCTAATATTTTTCACTTATAAATCGAAAGCCTCTGCACTACATACATGTGGTTTCTTCAGCACGTCACCTTCCAGAAAAGTTATGGCTTGGTAACCTAGTCATCGTCGAAATTTTGTACGCTTGTCAATCTATCAGCTGTTGTTGATTTGTGTTGAATGTTATCGACAATGTTTAGAAACGTCTTCGGTTTTGTTAGGCTTCTCTCGCGTCGTTCACCCGCGTGTACCGCACGTAAGCGTGAGCGGTAGGAGAGAATGGTCAACGGCGAATAAATCTGTAGCCTATGTGTAATAACGTTGACGGAAAAAGACTAACTTCCTGATCTCAATCTGATTAGTGGTGCGCATTCGAATGCGAAGCCAAATGCGCGATCAATTCGATATGATTTTGCTGCATATTCTGGTAGCATTGCGTCTAGATCTGGTGCAACGTTAGCGTTGCTGAGTGCAAAATAATTTGGGAGTGTACTCTACATTACAAACCACTCAGCGATAAGCTTGATAAGGAACCGTTTGAACCGTATAGCTAATGACAATTACAACAGCGAAACGATTCGATTGATTTACAAAAGAATGTATCTGGTCCGTCTAAATTGCTCGATGGCTAGAGGGATAACTCTTTCACGAAGCCCTGTATATACGTCTTGTTTTGATAATCCTTTCAGCTTCCATGAATTCGGCGCGCAGTTTTGAGAACGCTATGGGATCAATTGTGATAACACTTCACAACTTGTTCCGGTTAACACGTTTATCTTCCGTTCTCATCGATCACCTTCTGCTCCGTACTTTATCGAAAAAGCCCACGAACACCTAAGATATTTTCAGGTTGTCTTCGTAAAAACCTTGACCGTTTTGTTGAATCAGAATCGTCTTTAACTTGGTTGATGACCCGTTGACTACTCGCTTTGGTGAATGGGAAGGGGTAGCCATGATGACAGCCTTCTGTCGTACTTGCATCTTTAAGTGCTGGTTACCTCGCCTAATTTTTCTGGCTTTAGGCAACCCCGATAGTTTCATCCATCCTACGTATACCCCAATATGTTAAGCAGTCGTATGGACACAGTTCTTTTTCTCAGTCGTTTCGAAGTTATATCTTATTCTGGAAGTTTTGTTGCATTTGATGGACAATTGGTTTGTTGCTGTCGGAATCAGTGGCATCTCGAACCCTTATTTATGTTTAGTCAATCAGTTGTCTTCCAGTACTCAAACAACCACCTTCGATGACTCCGTGTGTTGGCCCGTTTGGTTTCGTTAACATTTGAGTGGGGTTATTTCATCATTTGTGTTTGAACGTACGGTTATACTTTCCATTCACCACCATTTCGAACCTTGCTATCAACATTTCACAAATGGCATGTGATCCTGTACGCCCATATCTTCCACCCCATCTGATTGTGGTAGTCAGGGCTATGCTGACTGATACTCTAGCTCTTCTCTGTGGAATTACTCAACAGGTTGATGGCGAGCTACCAGATAAAGATACTTATACGTTCTTTACGTGTCTGCTTAAGACGATCGATTGAGGTTGTATACTATCTTGGGTGTACGGGAAAGTAATTTCTTAAATGGTTGCAGCCTCATTGTCCGCTTTATTCGAGGAGATACAGAGAGGAATATATTACCAAACATGGGGCCGGAATATTGTACACTGTTGTGTGCAATACCCTGACATTTGTTGTTATTACTAACACGGCAACATTGAAATCTAAATACCTCTGGTTTTTCATTGAAACCACAAGCTCTTCCTAATACAATTTAGTCGTAATTCTAAGGAACAGACTCAGTAAACCGTATATCACAGGTTAAGTAATTGAGCCGGAGATTGCAGATTTTGTTCCTTAGAAATGCACAAGTTGGAGGGAGCAAAAAGGATTCTGCACACATAAATCTGTGTTGGATCGTTATAGAGGAATTCGTTATGAAATAAAATGTTTGAGCTGAAATGGATAAGGGAAGTCAGCAACCACAAGAGCGTAAAATTTCACACAAAAGGACTCAATATGAAAACAGACATCACATCCAATCAATCGCATTTCAAGCACACTTCAGTAATGAACAGACAGTTTGCTAGTGGCAACAATCGATCTACAAACAATCAATCCATCAGGATGTTTTTGACGGCCAAGCTTTCCAATAGTTCTTTTGGTGTCCTGAATATATGCGTCGACCCTGCCTTTGAGCTCATCAACTAGTGATGCTGCTACGATAGATTTGCGTGAGGTATCCCAGATTGACCACAGCCGGGCGCTGAATAAATAAGGGTTTTTCATAAGTCAAGTGGTTCATTTAATGCTGCACTTTGAGTGAGCTTTCCCTGGGGTGATCGTTTTTACTGGTCACTTGCACATTTTTCAACAAGTGATCAATTTCGAGGAGGATCTCAGGTATAAAGATGAATTCACCTAGCGTGTCGATATAACATTAAAAATCGGCCCGGTTTAAACAACCTGTTCGGATACGATAGCCGATACGATAGCCGTTATGTCCGTAATCTGAAACAAGGTAAAGTAGTAGTGTGTTGTAACAAAGAGGACAATTGTACGAAAAAAAAGATAGGCTAAAGGAAACAGAAAAGACTGTCCTGTGAAATGGTAGACTGTATATTGGCAACTTACAAACGTAAATAAGCACCGAAAGCTTTAAAGAATCTGTTTTGCTGATGACGTTTTACTTTGACTTAAAGCTCAGCTATTTGTTTCCATGGTGTACGTACCTTGTCGTTGGATGCTTGGGCATAGACAATTGTTTTTCGTAGATGAATATCCTCCTTCTTCACCGGGGCTTACTTTTTCTGTTCATGGTTGTGTTGTAGCATTGGAGTATCAGCACGGAGCATTTCACTACATTATATTTTTTCATTAATAATACAGCTAGCAATACATTTTTAATGTTCATCAGTGGCATTGACGGATTCTAGCGTCAATTATTTGAGAAATGTTGCCTGATCAGCCAATTCCCTAGATCAGTTGGTGGATCCCACGTAGGATAAAGGGTTGGGTAAGTAACTGAGTTCAAATGTAGAATTTCCGGGCTCCAGGCGTGGCTTCATAACTTGCCGCGCCTAACTGTGTTGTCTCCATTGCTGATTCGAATCTAGTCAAGGCCCAGATTATTCGTATTCGGGTGTCTTTTAATTTATCAAATCTGTCACCAATAAAGATCAGTTGTCCTACCAGGAAGGTCATGTGACCCGTTTCAATCAGGCATAGACAGATACAGAGGCGCACTGTCTTATGAACGCGGAATCATGCGAACTTACCAGCCACACGAACACGTGTGTTGTCTGTATGCGCACAATTCACAAGCTACAGCAATTATGGACTCACTTTGTTGGTTCGTTTTGTACTCTTCCTTTGGACCTTCTCAACAGGTTGGATATCCCTCAACAAATATGGCCGACGAGCTTGAAATTTCCGACCAATGAATTGGACATCATAGAAGAGTTTTCGGATGAAACTTCCCCATCACGCGAGTAAATAACTCAGTTACAAGGTTAACTTTACTGACTATTGGAGCATCGTTCTAGAGTATTCTCTTATACGTAGGAACAAGCAAGCACAATATCAAAACAAATGACAACAGTGATGCCAGAGTTATGCCACCTGTGAAAGTGACAGGGGAAGTGTGTTTTCTGTCAATTTCATACATCCTCTTCCACGTTTTTTTCCCCACTTGCTCGTAAGGTCAACAGTTTTCACAGTCTCCAATTGAAATTCAGCATGTTTGAACATAGCAGTAAATATTGCCTCTTCAGTACCAAATTACAATAACCAGGACCATATATATGATACTAGTGGGGTGGGGGTGAATAAATAAGATAGCTAATGAGGTGGAAGACAACAATGTAAAACTATTAGCTTCATGGGAGTCTAAGGTTGACATATAATTGGTTTCGCACACACAGTGCTGGTTTGAGACGACTAATCGCTACCGCCTCAGCGAAACGTAAGAAATGCGGTGTCACGAACGGCGTTACAGCATGCGGATTGGCGTGGCGCATTATACTCCTGAACGTTGACTGCGCGGTCACATCCTGAACTCATTTCGGCAAATGTTCCTTCATCCTAGAGTTCAAGCATCTATCGGTTCTGTCGGTTTAACTTTCGCCGCAGTGACACACAAATTAATAAGTACAGTGTGAGTTTGCGCCAATAGGTTGCACTCCCTTTACTGAAGGTAACGGTAGCTTACGAGTTCGTTCAACGACTACGATTTCAGCCGCATTGTATGCTCGCTTAATGGAGGCGACGAAACGTTTTGTGATTCGATGTGAAGAAATTTCACCTTTGAATGGTAGTTCAATGTTGACTTTCTTCTTTCTAACCGTGGAAACCTTGTTTACTGCTATACGTTGCAAGCTGTGTCTGTTGGTTGGTCTCAGCGGATATCCATTATCCTGAAACGTGGTTGTATGCAGTCGAAGTTCATCAGCTAAACATTCTGTTGAACAAATGCGTCTGCCAAGCGTAAACAATGTTCTGACCAATGCTCGCTTGTTCTTCATTGGCGTAAAGCTCGTGAAGTGTGTTCTGACCAGTCCAGGTGGGCTTTCGATACACATACCTTCTTACTGATCCATTATCCTTGCGACCGATGATGATGTCTAAAGATGGTAGGCATCCGTTCTTTTCCAGCTCAGAGGTGACTATCAGATTAGCATGACATACGTTCAATCGGTTTACCATCTCCTTGATCGTTTGCGAAGATTTTGCAAACATGAGGATGTCATGCACATAACGTTTGTACAACGGCAGCGATGAGATATCTTGAGCCATTCGCCTCTCTATTATCAGCAGTCTACTTCCCTCGTCCCGCGATCATGCAAACTTCCGGCTTCGCCTATCGCCAGACACATGTTGGGCACCGGTCACCGGATTAATCTCGAATCAACATTCAGGATTATAATGTGCCACGCTAATCCTCATTTCCTACGTTTCGCTGAGGCGGTAGCGATTAGTCGTCTCAAACCAGCACTGTGTGTACAAAACCAATTATATGTAAACCTCAGACTCCCATGAAGCTAATAGTTTTGCATTGTTGTCTTCCACCTCACTTGCTATTTTATTTATTCACCCCCACCACACTAGTATCATATATATGGTCCTGGTTATTGTAATTTGGTACTGAAGAGGCAATACGAAATGCTAGCATCCACCAATGCCCTCATTTCAGTTTGAGACTCATTTCTTTTTCACCTTCTTATCTTTCCGTAGATTATCTTTTCTATTGACCCTGTGTTTAGTAGAGATTGCTTTTAAAAGTCAAAATATTTGGTAAACACATGTGCGTTCAAAGTTCACGCTCTCCAACAAATAGGCCAGGGAGCTGTTTCGTTCGAGCGCCTTGTCGGCCATGGATATCGATATTTCCTAAATGACTAAATCACAAATTCACTGTTCGAGCGCTCTCTAAACAGCGTTCGATCTGGAACCTTTCTAAAAATCTGATGATGCTAAAGCCGAATATCGCAGGCAGACCGAGGTGTGGATCCAAAACTGAGTGATATTTTCTCGATATGTCCCTAGTCAGATGGAGTTATTTTGTCTCTTTTTCAAAACAAATCGGAGACTGTTTGATTGCCAAATTTACCCAGACTCCATCAGGCAATCTTGCGTTTGGTCGATGCGTTGTCAATCGTAACGATCTGCTTCAGTTGTGGTGACATCACGGATCCTATCGCATATCAGCAAGAGGTATCTGAGATCTACAAACCCAATGCTTCTGACCATCAAATTATACTCTGCTTTATCCACCCGTGTCTGTTAGTTGGTCGGGGCCAGTCTGATGAACATTGTTTTCTATTCCTCTTTGTGGTAAAAGGTAGCGTGCAACTAATGACAGGTACATTTATTCTGCCTTTTCATTTAGTCTCTCGAGAACTTCTTTCTTTTATCTGTTCTTTTTGCATACCACCTCAACGTCGCGGTTATCATGGTTTGTGCGACACATCTTCAACTTAAAGGTGGGCTGTTTTTGGTTTGAGTTTGATCCTACGCACCTGTCAAGTCGGCTGATGGCTGACAAGCACACCGTGCTGATTTACAGGCTTTCCAAGCTTTCCATTTCTGTCTCCTCCGACGTTCAATGCAACGTGACGCACTAGGTCGAATGTAAAGAGGATGCTTCTAGGCTCTAAAGCTTAACTTAACACCCAAACAACATATCTGCTAGAGGAGTGCTTGCTTTCCTCCGGGCCGTGATTGTATTGATAATAGCTTGATACTCCACCAGACGATGGGACACCGTCATCCGTACAGTGGTGTGAGATGGATGACGTTTTATGGAGAAGTGTAGTCTCCCACGAAGGGGTTGGCCACTGTAGGTCAAATTTGTCTCTTGGGCTGGGGACCTTGTGACTCACAGACTCGGTGGCATGACTGTTATCGTTGTTTGACCGTATTGGATGTAAAATGAGTGCACTTAATGACACGGGGCGATGAAAGCCATAAAGAAGCTGTGTTGCTAATGACGTCTTAGTTTCATTTATAGCTCAGTTGTTTTTTTGTAAATTGTTTCCACTTTGATGTTGAATGTTTTGGTATGGACAGTCGTTTTTTATTAGTTCTGTCTCTTCCCTTCGCTTTCTTCTGTTTTCTTGGTTGGTATTTGTTTTTTTCTTCATGAATATTTGGTAGTTAAGCTTTAGCGAGAACCATTGATGTGTTGTTTAAGATGGTGAAGATCAAAATTAAGTGATTCTTTGGTCAACACCCAGGTAGTTGACTGTATGGATTTTACTTGTGCTTCGTTTGTCATATATCCTAAGTTTGGTCGCACTACTCGAACCAAGCGTTTAACCATACCCACATACAGTTGACCATGGTTTGTTGCCTTCCAATTCGTGTAGTTGTCTTCGTTTTGTCCGCTTTAACCACCGTCAAATTTGTATCTGGCTCTTTTGGTTTATCGAAGCTTTCTAGTCGGGGATGAACTTTTTTTCAGCAAACCAATTGGTTACAAGTTGTTTTGAAATTATTTTCGTTGTTTCTGCGTTTTTTGTATGATTAGGTCGGTAATTTGTGACATCTATTAACAAACTGATGCAAACTCCTTATCTGAAAAGCAAGCGGTCTTGTGTTATAGAGTTAACTTCTTATTACTGATGAGTAGTAGGGGATTTTGATTTTCATATAGATTGAACATCACCCACAATTGATCGCATCTGTCGCATTCCCA
>JTDE01021489.1:0-10241 GCA_014338405.1 Paragonimus skrjabini miyazakii | reverse complement strand
CCTAACCATCTCAGGCTGTGTACCGTGATTAATTGACCAACTGATCGCGTATCCCGATCGTTCCGGAATACGCGCCGGCGAACTGTCACATTGCTCACGCGATCAGTCCACTTAATATGGGCCAAGTAGTGGAGACAACGATGGTCAAACACAGCAAGCCTGTTGATATCTTCTTTGTGAACACGCCACGTTTCCGAACCATAAAGCAAAATGGAACGTACACAGGCATTATATACCCTTCCTTTCAGCGACAATCGGACGTCTTTTCGACGTCACAGATGACGCAGTTTGGCAAAGACAACTCGTGCCTTGGCGATCCTCGCTGATATCTCATCAGCAAGCATCGATGGTGAATCCGTACAGTACGAGAGAGTGATCGATCTGGAGTAATCACGCGATTTAACTCCATTCAGACGGGTCGATTGGGCAACAACATACGCATAGGTGGTTAGTTAATTACCTCAGTTTTACTTGTAGCTTGTTCATTAACAAAGATTTCGTTAAAACGGGCAGTCTTCTGACTAGAACAGTATGACAGAGATACGCATATTGTTGTACGCGTGACCAAAAAACGGAATAAAAGTAAACTGCCGGTCAATGCTTACCTATGAAAGCAGTAGGACACTAGACCATTTGCGCAAAAACTTTCGTAGGTTCCGCAACACTTCTTGGTTTTTAAATAAGCAGAATCGATAGCCACCAACTAGATAATCGGAACTGCTGATAAACGTACCTTAGAAATTAGACGGGTTCATAGAACTCATGTTAGCCCTAAGTCGACTGTTTGGAACTTCAGCCTAGCGAACAGACTGCAATCTACGTCCTGTAAAATGCCTGAACATAACTCAAGTGCGTAACACTCAATCTCGTTCATATTTGACTACACGCTTTCAAAATCCATAGTCAACCAATTGGTTCTCTTCTTTTCGAGAAAAAAAGATAAGGGATAAGGAAGCACAAACTTCGGAAGTATTGCCCCATAAAGCTTGGTCATTGTTGTACTTTCAGTTCAAAACGTAGTCAGCAATAGTTGTATTTGTACTGCAAACACATGGCGTAACAACTCAAAGTAAACACAGGATTGCCTCAGAATAAGACAGCCAAGGCGCGAATGCCAATTAGTAGCGTAGACATGCAAACGCACTTGCACAAAGACCGATTAGTTAGTAGGCCAGCCAATAAATACCCGAGCCGAGACAAACGTACACTGTCGAGATAGGACACAACAGCCACAAACTGATCACGAGCAAAGAAAGAGGCTAGGAAGCAATTAATTAAACCTAAAAACGGATCTGGCATACACCGATGTGGGCTATCATCACCAAGGATTCGAGTAATTAAAAACAACAATGCTAAGGTTCATGCAAATAATAATGTTTGCCATGGAAAGTGTTGAGTAAAAGATTTGTGTCAGAACACGAGCAGGCTAAAACCACTCGTTAGGAGGGGCGTGAAATTCTGGTTCAAGTTCACTAGCATCAGATTTGCTTTAAGTTTATTCATACAAAAGAGTGAGCTTAGAAAGAACCCTGCCTTCAAGACGACCAGGACCGATGGGAACTTGTAGCAACAGAATTTCCCACTTGTTGCTGAAAAGCAATCTGCGAATGACAACAGCAACAAAGATTTATGGGTTGTTTTCCGATCTAGCCGTTTCAGATGCAAACATTTCCTTCTTAGGTCAGGCAACATAGTGCAAACTCATGCGAAACCTCATATACACAAAGACAGTTACGGACTGACGGTGATAAAACACCTGCAACCAAAACGGTCATCTCGGGGAACGGGCCAGTACTTAAGACATCTGAGAACGCGTTTACTTAGGTTATCTCGCAAAGGTATATCCGCTAATTCGCACGTATTCGACAAGCACATTTTACATAACCTGCATTAGTTTACTTCGAGCTTTCTGCTATTCTGCAAAAGTGTGGTAGTTGAGTAACCAATCACAAAGTGGTCAAAACAATTTGCCTCTGCCACAGGTGTCTCAGATACCATCGCTCACGTGACCCTTCATGAATACCAGTCGTTCACCTGATCAATATTTCTTACCCGTCTTTACTTGCGTCCTTCGTTCGCTCATCAGACTCAACGCAATTCCGTCGAACTCACTGTGCTGACCAACGAACGTCAAAGTAATTGGCGACGACTCCGAGTGTGGAAGACAAACTGACTAATCACGACTAAGCTTAAGGAAGTTGAGTGAGTAACACTAAGTGGTTCAGTCCGCGCACAAACAACTGAACTGAAATACATAGCAAACTGAACAGTTACCTAACTAGATAAGTCTGTAAAAGTGCAATGCGCACGAGTGAGGCCGGTACAGCGCAACTAAAATGTGCCTGTCTAATCCACGTGTGAACCAAACTGTTCAGTTTTTGTCCAAGAGTGTATTGCTGGGATTGCTAACATTTTGAGAACACACCCAGTCTGATCGTCCAGCAGTGGCAAAGTTTGAGTGTTACCATCGCGCAAGAGTTTAGTGGTAGAGTGAATGACGAGTGAAAAACATGAGGCAAAAATCGTTAACAAAAAGTGGGTAAGCGGAATAGATGATAATATAAAGGAGAGGGGTTAGTTTGCCAACTTAACATTGTATGCGGTTTTTATATTTTGTCGTTGTCAGTTTTGTCGTTCGGTGATTTTCTCGAATATTTTATGAGGATGTGTGTACGATAGTTGCAGAGGGAGGTAACAACAAGAATTTCCGCAATTGACTCGGCACGCAATCATCACACGGTTGAATTCGCTTACAAAAATAGCTAAGTAAAACTGCATTATGTACCTGTAATCGAAATCCTGATCGTCACCGGCGACGAAACGCAATTTCATCAGTTCCACGAATTCTAGCTCTGACAACTTCCGTTCTGGGCTATCATCCGATTCAGTCGCATCTGTGTAGAACGTTGTTATCAGGTGACAGAAGCTGAATCAACTAACCGTGATCACCATTCGGTTGTGTTCCCCTGAAACTCTCCGGATACTGTTAGCAAGGAGATGATTAATGCAAATGAGACTAACTCGTTCCTTTGGTTCCTCCATTCCCAGTTTTTGTTCGTAGAACTCTGTCAACAAGCCACCCACTGATTCACAGTCCGGACCCAGACATTTTCGACGCGACGCATCATCCAGATGTTGTCCAATTGAAGTGTCCCACAAGCTGGGATCCCGCTTACACATGGCTCGATGAGTGAAATGCTCGGACAATGCTCTGTGAACATTTTGACCGCTTTCAAGACACCGTAAAGCCTAGAGAGATCAAACGGAATAAACTGACTTGTCAGAAGACGCTTCAGTTACCTGTAGTCAGGCGGTTTAGATTATCTTGAGAATTATCGAGAAATGATAACACTGGCCTTAAGTGTTCCGATAAGGAATTAAATTCCGCCACCTGGCTTGACAAACTTGGGGTTATAACCAACTTCATCATTTAACGGTCCAAAATGCAATACATTTTATTACTTACTGAACAGAAACACAAGAATACACTAAGGATAAGAAATATCTTACCACGCAAATAAAGGAAACTTTCTCCCAAAAATATCGTTTTTAATAGGTTATCACGTACTTTGATTACCTCACCAATACATCCTATTGGATGAGGACATTGTTCTAAGCTGTTTTGAAATATATTGAGTGGAATGGTGATTCCTGTTATTCTATCTTTGTGACCACAGCAGACCCAAATATTATCTAGAGGGTTCAGGTCTGGCAAACATTCTGGTCAGGAAATGAGGGCAAATTTGCGTCTCAATTCGCATGATGATGCTTAATGATATTGTGGTGCATGAGCCAGTGATCCGCCCCAACGCTACACGAGGACAAACGATATTCAAAGGTATTGCAATACTACTCGGCAGCGACATTCATGTGCATTAGTACTGTTGTGACCGCAAAAGACGCTTGGCCTAAGAATTCGTTTATTGCACAAACACAACATACTACTTGTGAGTAGTATACTGCCCACAACGAAACTGCCTGTCATACAACAGTACAAATTTGCTACTCCCATTCATCTATATTGCTTATCATGCATGTATGAACCCTCTGTCGCCAAGATCAACTGGATGCATAAGGTACTTAGAGGAAGTGCGTAACCTCCCAGTCTTCTAAACCATATGGTCTATGTTTGTAGGTCTTTCAGCCGCCTTTGGCAGTAGGTCGTCGAGAAAACCTCATAATGTTTACTTGAGCTGCTTAAGCTTAGCCGCGATTGATAATCGGCCACTGACTGCGACAAGTATGTGATGATGACCGTATTGCTCATTTACATGACCAAACTCAGATCAAGTGGCCGACGCAGAATGTGACTACTACCCTAGTGATACCGCGAATCGCCGTAGGCCAACGAAAGGAAATATTGGAACACGCGACCAATATGTACTGTCACGGCAATGGGGCTGTGTGTACAGTTTTCGGAAATTGGTTAGCTAGACTTAGTGTTTCATCCGTGACTATATACCCTTCATATTCTTTGTGGAACTGTAACAATTCTATCGAATGGAAAAATTTGGCTCCGTATATCAGCAAATACAATTTTAGAATGGACCAGCCGAAATATCATTTAATTAAACGCAAATGATGTTTTACTGATATGTAATAGTAAACGTATAGTGAGAGCCCCCCCCCAGAAAAAAACACCATTGTAAAATCGACTTCTTGAGAATGCAGTTTTTCACTTAGGTAGCATCCAGCAACAGTGCAGACATTGACAACACATTTGTTGTTACGGTTGTTGAGAGATGGTAGGACGGGATATCACTGAATGATGTTTGAACCGCCGTTCACTAGCCAACACCCGTCTCGGAATTGTTATGAGTAAGGAAGCAGCTTCGGTAAACGCCTGGCCCATTTAGCTTAAATCTATTTATTTAGTGACTTTTCAAGGATTCGAGCCAACAAAGGGTGCAACGTCCCAGTGTTTTACTGGGCCAGTAACGTACACTGGCTTACTGGATTCACGAAT
Organism: Paragonimus skrjabini miyazakii; assembly: GCA_014338405.1. NCBI lineage: Eukaryota > Metazoa > Platyhelminthes > Trematoda > Plagiorchiida > Troglotrematidae > Paragonimus > Paragonimus skrjabini miyazakii. Next base: position 5,275 of record JTDE01021489.1, on the reverse strand, counting down.
CGATCTCAGTGTATCGTTAAGCATGTTCAACGTATGAAAAAGACAATCTTATCACGTCAAGTCGTCCACGTTCTAACATTAAAAAAACTCATGATAGTCACTATCTGACCAATATTTTTGATTATTAAACTGACATTCCATCGGCGATTTCTGATGAGTGCACATGAACCCTCAGAGAGGTCTCCACGTGATTTGCGATCCAGCCGATCCACGAGAAATCGGACGATGTCATTGGATGTGCAAAGCGATAGGAAGTGGATTCGGTCCTCAGGCCAACGCAAATGAGGTCCGAATCGTTCGAGGAACACGCCGGGCTTCCGGGTGTATAAATCCCGGGCAATGCCCAGTTTTTGTGAATCAGTCAGTGGATGCTTTTGAAGTGTTTGGGTACCAAAGTGGATATGTTCCATAGAGACTAATCGAGTGAACATATCCTCCATTGAGCCCACGGGACATTCCAGGATGTTCCTAAACACAAAAACACATCACGAGAAGCAAACTCATTCTGAAAAGTCAAAAGTCTTACAAGGATAGACACCACTTATTTTGGCAAGCTGCTACCCTTGCTAGCGTTCTGTCTGATGAAATGGTCGAGTGTACAGTACATAATACATGTTTGATTATCGATAACTACACATGATAAGAACGGAAAATTTAGAAGTGAAAAGGTGTTTTGGTGAACAGTCTGTTTTCGGTTATTCATCATCGGGCCAATTACATAACATTTTATATCATCATGGCTGTCAAGCGATCAAAATCAAGAGCAATTAGTCGCATAGTTACGTGGAGAGATTGTGAATTGGAGTTCAATTAAATGACAAAATTGACCACCGAGAGTGTCGAGTCAGTAACAGGGAGGGGAGGCATGGTAACCGAAGGGTTTGTATAAATTTCTTCTGAGCGCACAACTGTGGATTGCGCAACCGAATTCCGATCGCTTCCGCGGTGGCCAGAATACGAAATTTGACTCCTCTGGAGTGACGACTGGGCAAGCGGTAAATGGGCTGGAAAGCCACCTACGGTGCGACTTGGTGCCCTGAGTCAACAGAATCGCACTGGAAATGGACTTCACCTCGTCTTTAGTCAGCCACGCGGGGTAGTGTTCACGTATCCCATGAGAAAGGCGCCTGGTTGTGTGACCGACGTAACCTGCTCCACAGGAGCATGTGAAAGAGTAAACACAAAATGGGGTCACACATTTAGGCAACGTGTCTTTGAACTGTACGTGGACAACCGGGTCGGATCTGAACGAGATTCGTAGTTGTGCAGCACTGTAGGTCTTTTCGATTGCATTACTTATTCTACGAGTCACTAGTTCAGCCAACGCCTCGCTTTTGTAGTCTAGCGTCATGTCAACCAACTTCTTTTCCGCAGATGGGAGCTTAACTCTCGGTTCTGTCAGTACCATGTGTCTATCCACGAAGTTTAAAGGATAGGCGTTCTCTGCTAATATCCGTCGTAAAAACACCATTTCTGCCTCAATCGTGTCATCATTGCATATCCTCATAGCTCTGTGTGTTAAACTACGGACGAGGTTTATCTTCTGTTTGAGGGGTACGTGACTGAAAAAGTGAGTATACTGGCCGTTCCACGTCCCCTTCCTGTGAATACTCCTCTGAACTGAACCGTCTAAACGACGATTCAGTGCCACATCCAAGAAGGATATCCGTCCATTTTTCTCGGCCTCAAGTGTAAAGTTGAGATTAGGACGTGCTGTGATCGCCTCAGCAAGCAGGCTATCCAGATCTACAGTCTCATCAACTACACAGATGATATCGTCTACGTACCTCTTGTAGAGAGTACTATTGTCAATAAGTCCACGACTGCCAACAGTGGGCCTAACGGTGATCCCATCGCAACGCCGTCGTTCTGACGGTACCTTCTTCCATCAATTTGAAATTGTACAATCTGCGTGCATATTAATATCAGCTGTTTGAACGTGTCTTCGGGTAAGCCCACATTTAAACCTTCGGAACGAATATACTCACAGAGGTAGCCAACGGTTTCCACAAGTAGTACATTCGTGAACAAAGAGGTTACATCAATGGAAAACACCTTTTTGTTTTCTACATTCAGCGACCGGATATGCTCAACGAACTCAAACGTGTCTTTCAGCGAATGCACTGCGATATCCTTCTGAACGGGTTCTAGCAACTCTGTTGGCCACTGTGCCATCGAATGATATGGAAAATTACACATGTCAAGAATCGGGTGTAATGGCCATCCCTCCTTGTGAACCTTCGGTAAACCATACAGTCGGGGTATTATGGTTCCAGTTGGTCGAATTCGTTCAAATATCGTGGAGTCTATCAAACTCTGTTGTTTTTGATGAATAACCGAAAACAGACTGTTCGCCAAAACACCTTTTTTTTACTTCTAATGAACTCATGGGGCTATTCGAAGCGTTGAAACGGAAGATTTGTCGGATGAGAAAACAGCAAACAGTTACTATAAGTTTGACAGAGAAAGAACAGATGTTACGAATCCATGCTACATGTGAAGGATTAACCTTGGAAACTTGTTTCCGTGTACTTCTGGTTAAGGAACATCAGTTCTTTCGCATCTCACATGTTATTATAATAAATACAAAGGAATCAGTGACCGAACTTGGTCAATCGCTAACCGCCAATGTGTTCTGGCTTTCCACTGCGCTGCTGAAGTATAATTTTCTAACTGCATTACTGTTTAACATGGTCACTTCATGTCCAGTGGCTGAATATCCGTTCACCCGCACCAATAAATCAGTTTATTATTGTTGTATTTTAGTCATAATCTGAAAGCAGCATGCCAGTTACAACCTCGGAAGAGATATGTTTAACGGCGTTTTTGTGCCGTGTAACCGACTCCACATTTCACCGCCAACATTCTCCTACTGATTAACAATAGATCGGCAACCATGTGGCATATATGAAGTCATGATTATTTAATCGATCGGAAACAATCTCCAAATATTGATAAAAAGAGACGAAGAGTATTTAGTGTAAACAGTCTCTAATAATTCGTAATCGAGCTAGCTCACTGTCTACACTCACCAACCAACATATGACATAGCTAAATATTATCATGGGGTTAGAATGGTACCTTCCTAACGGTGTTCACCAACTCACCTTGCTAATCACAGATAGCCCAGCTAGAAAACGGCGACATTTATGCAATTGAGCTTAAGTACTCTACCGTGGCAACAACTCATACAGTCCGGCAGTAATGATCCATATTTTGGAGGGATGAATGGCCTCTGAGTTTCATCTGTTTAAACACAGCTACATTTGGTCTGCAAAACATCGTCGTACGCTCAATTCTTCTTTGAGAATCCACCATTCGAAAATCTGTACTGGTTCTTAACTAATAATAACTACAGATAGGCGTCTGAACTGTGTATCAAGTCTCTGATTGGTGTCAGCAACTGGGATCATAGAATCCGATTAAAAGCCACAGCAAGAGAATGCTAACAGCGTATTTTTTTTTTGAAAAATCTTAGCATACTACATGTAGTGTACAGGTAATGTGAATACCCATAGGTGACCAAAACCTTGGTTTGCTGGTGGTGGTTTGTTACCACCGTGATGTCGATTCGCAGCACAACTTGAGAGACCTTAACGAGATGATATCACGAACGGAGTTGACGATACTGCGAAGACACTTGAAATTGATTATCTAGGTTTGACATGTGTGTGGAGTGGATGCTAACCGGATGCCACAGATGAATTACGAGAAGCTGTGGTGACCATATTCGTTATTGTCAACTATGTTAGAGTTACGAGTGACATTTACACTCTTTTTGTCCCCAACTTTTGTGTGTACTAAAACGTTTGTTTGAACGAGTATAGATACCGATAAGCACCCCGTGCATTCGAACTTACGACCTCGCTGCGTGCTCGCTTGTCCCTCTGCCCTGTTATCACTTCGTCTTGGTATTCGTTCACTCTCGCGTTGACCTCGCAGGTCGAAAATATACTCTTTGTCTACTCGTTGTGTTATTCTCAACCGGTCGTCTTCGGTTCGATCGATCCTACAAAGCTGATTTCAGTAGCAACTTGACAGCAAAATTCCCCCATTACTTGTTGTACGGGTTGTCCACCCCAAAGGACAGTTTAATAGCGAATCGAGGTCAAATGAACAGAAATTACAACTTGATGCGTCTCATATACTTGGACTGTAACAACACTTTTGTCATTCTTTGGGCAAACAACAAGAGTGGCTAAAGATTGAGCCCATTAACCTATGTATGCTTAAAAATAACTGAGTGGACTAGAGCGCGCATGATACCTACAGGACGCCTGACAAAGTAAATTGCTACCCTGCTACGCCCGGCAGGTGAGTCCGACCGATGATGAAACTGGTCGTTGAGAGTCAGTTTATGAGTAGGAAAGGAACGAAAAATTGAGTACCACTTAGTTGGAATCACTGGAATAAAACAGGTTACGGATAAGCCATTAGAAAAACTAACGGGTTTGTAAACAACTCACACATCATCGTTTGTGAAAGGCGGCCCTCCGTTGTTTTCGAGATCTGGCTGCTCACATTGTGATATGGGCTTTTCACCCACAGGTAGCATTTGATAATCCGGCAACAATCTGGAAAAAAATGGCATGTAGAATTACCAAGACAATCTTTGATCCGAGGATATTATTGATTTTGCGAACGGTTACCACTAGTTGACAAATCAAACAGCCGTAACTACTGAACAACCAATCACCGTGATCTTTACAAAAAATAGTACACTGGCGGTTCACACTAGTGTCCATTTGCTCTTACATAACATAAACGGGATGAGACTAAATGTCTAAAAACCCTACCTATGCCTGGACGTTCGACTCAAACAACCAGGGATTCTGTAGGAGAAGGCCAGTCGTCGCCAGTTTCTTTGCGCCTTTTACTACCCCGTGACATTTAACCCCAATAGATTCATACATTTTTACACAAACAAGAGCAACGTTCTAGCCATTAGGCCCAACTAGTCACTATTCCTTGTAATATTTGCAGTCATCAACATTGTGAGTGGCATAGACTTCAACCCGACTTACAGTGACTAACTGGTCGGTAATTGGTGTTGAGACTCACGGCCTTCCGGAACGAAAGCAAAAACCAGTCTTCGTGGCACAAAGCAAGTCTCGATTTATTGAGTTTCTATTGGTTATTTTATAGACAAGACGTATCAGTAAAATGAAGAAATACAATTGGTGCTGTTGCTTCAGCTTTTTCACTGGTCGGCTCCACTTCGCTAGTAACTCGTTTGTTTTAACACGTGACGCACTTAAACAACTTGTTTCAACGC
>JTDE01021488.1:27387-46336 GCA_014338405.1 Paragonimus skrjabini miyazakii | reverse complement strand
GGTGGTTGTGCTCCAACTCGAAAAAGCTCACAACCAGACACACATCTCGTCGGACCATATGAAATCGTGATCTGCCACATGTGTCGCGAGAGCTGGTTCGTTAAAACTGACAACAGTTAACCCAATAGACACGTCGCACACCCCTGCATACAATTTTGCGTCTTTTGTACTTCGTACAACGATAATAAATCTGCGCGGTTTTCAGGAAACCACGTCATCTTACCTTATCCTACTTCAAGATAGTTTTCGACCTACGGCTCGTCCCACGAACATAAATAACGCCCACCTCGTCCGTGTACCTCTGAAGACACTCCTGAGAGTGTGAAAAGTTGCGAAATTGGCGATCCTCGGACATGAAAATATCGATATAATCCATTTCCTACAAATAAAAAATAAACAACTGGAAGTGAATAAAAAACAAACGTTAAAAGTTGAAAAGTACATCAAAAATAACCTCAGCATTCTTGTGATAGCATTTACACACGAAATTGACCACAACAACGGCAGACATACCGGTTTTCAAAAAACAATTACGAGAAGGTGGTTTTTAATTAATGGCCAGTTAAAACTAATAGATATGAGGCCATGACGCAGATTTCGACGATTTCAATTTCTGCATCAGCTACCAAGCCATTAAGACGATTTATTCCAAGAAAATAATTTTCCGGAACGCGACAGCTCGGGAATTCACGTTCTACGGCTAGCATTCATGCCGGTCTACCTTCTGTACAATGTGTAAAATTCTTCCCAAAATCTTAGCTCACATTGTACATAGGATCTCAAGGATCTTTGTCTGCCATCTGTTTGGTACAAGAAATCGGGTTTGTTTGTTTGCATGGTTGTCCGCCTATGTGCGTCAACCACGCCATATACACGCTTCCGGATTGCTCGCGAGCTTATCGTGATGCTAGCTCCGAGGTTCGTACACCCAAGATTTCCTCAGCCTTATATTAATGCGGATCGGAAGTCACAGTGAGATGACGGTGGATCTGCAAACAAACTTTATTTATTTATTTACTCAACCTTCACAAGCGAATTTCAGCGCAACGACTAAAGCGCAAGGGAGCTGGACGAGAGAACCTTCAGCACAATCGCACGGCAGCCGCCAGATTGGACGAATGTCAACGGAACTTCCAGTTGACCTTCAGGGTTCAAACAGGTGTCAGCCTGGTTGAGCGGCGTTCCCAACGGCAGCAGCTAAAACATTTTTATCCTGGTGAATGTAGCTTCTAGTGGGAGAGATGGCGCGGATTCCTTATACAGCCACGAGTAAAACTGCGATACCAACGCCAAAACAATAACATTGACGTTAGTGGTTTGTAGTAAATTTACATTCACAAGGTAATGTAAACCAGGGCGGCGGTACTGGCAAGGCAACTCTCGTGTCGCAGGGAGTTTGGGATTTTGGGAACGTCGAAGGGGATCTCACTACAAGCTCGACGGTCCGATCCTCAACCTCCATAAGTTAACTTTGCGTATCGGTTTCGCATATAGCTGATCGAGACCAACTGTAATTATCGTATAATATATTTTTGGTCCCCCGCACTTATCCGTTTTTTTAATTTCGCGTCTGGTATTATTACGTACACCTGAGAAAGCGTTAATTTAGTGCACGTACGCACTAAGGTACCTCCAGTTTGTTCGTGTTGACGATTAAATTCCAAAAGTGATTATGATGGTTTCAAACAACTGTACAGATGAGTTTAGCAAGATGGTATACATGCAAACGCACGAAAATCAATTCTGGAATATAACTGTGAATTTTGGGCACTATACTTTCACTAGTTCAGCAGTTCACTTGAACGATACGGACGTACAACGATCAAACCGATTTAGAATCTGTTGTGCAACCACAAACTGTACAACTGACTCCTACCGGAATACTTCGAGGTGAGGATACTACGAAAGTATTATGCTCCCAGCTCTGCAAGAAACCAGTGAAACCAGCGACAATCAGTGTAACTAGTATAGGTCATGGCGGTGGATTCGACTTTTACGGCTGTAACGTACCGTGCTTCCGTGTTGTCGGCGCTGTTTTGGTTTCCGATTGTGTAAGTCGTGCACATGTTTTACTGAGCCTATGGCCCACGTTTGTTTCTGTTGGCTTGCCTGTTACATATTGGCGACCCTGCTACGATGGTTTCCATCAGCTTGTGTCGACGCGACCAACTGATGTTTAAACCATTTCTATCACCTGGTTACTACAAGTCGGTTTGATCGGGCATTTTTGGGTCCGCACGTTGCAGTCACACACGCGGTACTCGTACGCCCACACATAAAGCAACCTCTGCGCCCGCACCCAGTGTTCTGTGACACCACCAGCACTGGCCGGTTCACGTAGGCCTTGGAACATTTGGGGCAGTGTTCATTTGAAGGGGGTGCATTGTAACGCACCGTGTTGTTGGCGCCGTTCTGCTTTGCGATTGTGTAAGTCGTGTGCATGTCTTACTGAGTCTATGGCTCACGTTTATTTCTATTGTCTCCTTTCACGTGATTATCGTGGGAACCCTTACTTCAGAAGAACGCTGTCCCAGCTGTCTCCACGTTTCTCATAGTTGGCTTACGAGTGTAACGGGTACACGAAACCAGAACGTCTGGCTTGCCTGTTACATGGCTGTAACCAAACGTACCGCCGTGCGCTTAGAGTGTTTCTGGTTTTCGACTGTGTATGTGGTATGCTTCTTTTTGGAGCTCCTGATTTATATTTGTTCATTTTATCGTCTTTTACAAGACTACCTCCGTACCCTAATTTCGGAATAACTCTAACCCACAGTGTTTCCGCGTTGCAGGAAGTTGGTTCACGGGTATAACAGGTGACCAAAACCAGAACGGCAGGCATGCTTGTTACACATGCTGATGCTGCGTAGATTAGAAACCTGTGCTTAGTATGTCACGGAGTTAAGTGCGGTTTAGTGTGGTTGGTTTTTGGACATGAATATGTCCGTAATTAGGGGTTTAACGCTATAATTATGGCGTTAAACTTGTGCACCTCCCGCTAGAAGTGGTAAAACGGGATCTTTTAAGAATCCTATTTTCCACCATCACTGTTAACGACTGTACTTCTTCGTAACTGTTCGTGACAGCCGTCATTCAGTTGTTTTGATACGGCTCGTGTGGGTTCCTGTTATCGCGTGTTTATTCCAGTTGCTGCTTCTTGCGTACTCTTCTCATCTCATGCTCTGACGCGTTTGGATTACTGTTACGCGGTTATGTTTTCCTGCACGTAAATTGTAGCATCTCATTTTGAGAGTGTTGTAAGCAAGTGGGCATGCGCTAAACCATCGTCCACTAACAATATAAAACGCCTTTCCTGAACTGCAATCGAAACATAGTCCCAACAGGCAGCGAACTAAAGGACGCATTGGGATTTAGAAACAAACCTTATATTTCCAGTTATGTTGAGAAATATAATAAGCAGTTGGCTCTAACCCTATCTTGGACCAACGGCAGAAACCAAAAGAATGAAAGGGTACATAAAGTCGGGCTCTAACCCACTCAGCGGCACTCAAAAGCGAGCCAAGCGAAAAATGCGTGGAATCTTGGAGTGCGTTAAGCAACGCTCGAAAATGTGTAGGTTAAACGAGGTTGGAGAATGAAATGGTAGATGAGTCGTTAGAAGAGGGCAAGCATTCGCTGCGTACAATTAGTTGCACGACTGAATAAAGTGGCATTGAATTTATATCAGGCCTCCTATAGCAAACGTACACAGAATCATGCGTGCAGAACAAACAAGCGTGAAAACACGGTTGCAGCCGGGATCCTTAGAGAAGCCACACGATCGCTGGTCACTGGAAGAGTGCACATTGGATTGCTACACGTATGGTTGTGTGAGTAAGAGCTCTTTGCGATTACCAGCGGCTAGATCGTCTGAACGGAGTTCAATGATTTAGTGGGTTGGTGACGGATGAAGGGAGCGGGGATTTTTTGTGTTAAGTATCTCGGGGCAGTAAATCACTGGGCCGGGGTCGATAAACTTGACACTAAAAGCTAGTGCGGTTTCCGAATTGCGAAAGAAAAAATCGATCCAAACGAACTTTAAAAGCAGACGGAGAATCTAAAGAAACATTATCAGACACAGCGTCCCAAACTTCACAGTCTTCTAACGAGAGAAAGCTATGCCAATATTCTAAGCGATTATGCTGAACCTCTAGTTTAAGAGCATTGCCCCTCGAAGCAATTTTATTTAAGGTGCTAAACAAGAATCTACATAGGTGGTTAGGAGTTTTAAAAATTAGAAAAGTAAGCGGCAAATCACATTTTAGTTTCCGAAACTCCATTGGATACATATTAAGTTTTTCTTTGTAGAACTTTATGTGCATTCTTAGGACGGCTTTTGTGACCCTTATGTGAGCAGTCTCAAATAGGCTCTTATCCGTCTAGAGACGAATGGGAGCAGACTGCAATACTATTCTCAAGATGAGGTCGAACAAAGCTGTCATAGCGGAGTTTAAATTATGTGGAGTGAAACGTGCCAGAGTTGTGGGGGTTCAAATGACCCCATTCCAACTTGACATCATCATCATCATAGTGGCCATGAGCCGGATCAGAAGGTGTTATGGCTCGAGCTGCCGCTCACCTCAACAATGACATAGAGTATCCTAGAAGGGAACGTTAATAAGAAGGTTGAAAATTATTCAGAGAAGAACTAAAAGGAAAAACTAGAAATGGTATAGGTACAGGTACGCCATTGACTGCGACATACCGCCATCTCGGATAACGTCTCCAACCAGCGGTTTGAGTGATCACGAGGACCCCAACCAGACAGGCGACACCTACCAATTTTGCTCGGTGGAACAGTCAGGATCTTCATATCTTGTGACTCTGGACGGTCGAACAAACGAGAGAGGGTAAACATGTAATCAGACAACGTCAGTAATGCCAGGAATCAAAATAATTAGCAAGATAGTTGAAATAAGTGGCAAACCAAGAGTGTCTCTACAAACTAGAACATCATGGTAAACCTATCACCACACCTCTATACACCTCCGTACTTTTTCCTTCATTACCTCGGTGAACCGGTCGTATGTGTGTAACGTATCCCGACATTGCTACCCCTTTGACCCACATTTTAAGGACTATTGTAAACTGTAAAAACAGTTGTCTGTTCAATCAAGGCCCTGGTACAGCGCCTGACAACGACGGTTTGACACAGAGCCTGACGTGGAACGCCTGACATGGTCAGTGTTTCCAACTTCGTCAGTAACGTATGTCGGCGCCACCAACACTATGTATTTCATTGTTTGGCAAGGATCTTAACTACGAACACTGCCACAACAATTTATCAGGTTTTGTTACACTTTCTCGACGTATCGAAAGGAATGACCATTCACTACTGAACCACACATCCTCCCTTGACGCCGCCACGAGCTAAACAGTCTTCCATCCAACGTTGAGGACCTTCGAATCCAAGATTTGTACAGCTTCATCCCACAAACGATTTGCGAGTCAAAGGCTGCTCTCATGTCAACTCATCCCTCCGTCATATCATGCAGATTTCCATTGTCTCAGTTGGTGATTTTCAACAGTCAAAATTATTCCTATAGTGCTACCCGGATTTCGATATGTACTACCGCCTTGTTATACAGTTTTTGTCATTCGCGTATATTCGGTATATTGTTATTCACGTCACATTTTTATTGGCGTTATTCACTTTCTGCTCATAAGGAACTTTTGCATCAATAGAATCGCTTGTTGAGCGTCTGGGTCCTGCTGGCTTTCATGGCGTTAGCTTGTGTGTTTGGTGAACTTAAAGGAGTGTTGGAAATGAGTGTCCTCATGTCTCCTTATAGGTATAACCGTGGTAGGTGGTGCCAGGAGCGTGTCAATCGTGCACTCCCTTGCACTTCTCGACGTTGAAATCTGAAAGGTTGATCTGAGACTAGGCAAATAATAGTTAAATCACTTTGCAGAAGGGTGTTCTCGATAGTTTTGATGTCCAGTGGTCGGTGGCCAACAGGCGGTTCGTTGCACATGATCTTCCTCTACGTAAACTGTGTTGGGCGTTAGAAAGGAAGTTCCGAGCGGACAAGTAGTTAGAAAGTGCATCCTGCACCAGTGCTCCAAACCTTTTAGATGCATAGTTAAGAACAGCGGCTAATTTACATTGGGCTAGAAGATTATGGCGACCACCATTAAATATGAGTTTTAGGTTGGTCACTTTCCAACTCGTGGGTACGATGCCCTGTTCAAACGACTTGGTGAATAGTGTACTCAGAGGGCCAGTAGGCTGTTTGGCATTTTCAAGCAAGTCGAGGGAGGAAATTTCATCTGGCTCAGGAGAATTATCCTTGAAGTTGCGCAGCTTGGTTAGTACAGTTGATTGAGACATGTCTATCATATATATGCCCTCTGGGAGAACGACGGTTGGAAGTGTGTTCTGCGTTATGAACGATATTGTGAGGATGCTGTCGTAAAAGTCAGCTAGCGCATTTAACGTCGGTACTGGTAAGTCTTGATGGACCTATCAACTGGGGGACATCTTCAGTGCGTACTTGCACTAAATGAACGCGTTCCAAGGTATATGCGACGAATACGAGACGCGAAATAAGAATACGAATAATTGAGGGAGACCAAACGTATATTATATCACAATTACAATAGGTCTCAACTAGTAATAAACGACACTGATTCGCGAAAGCAGCTAGGGGGGTTAAGGATCCGACTGTCGAGCGCGTGAACAAGCCGGAAGAGTGTATGGCGCCACTGGCCCGCATAGGCCAACAAAAATGCAAACAAGCGCGATCGCATGCAGCGGACGGTAGGCAAAGATCTTTACGATCCTATGTACGATGTGAACTAGGATTTTGGGAAGAATTTTACACATCGTGCAGCAGGCCGACCGAGGTTACCTCCAGGTCACTACACATCCACCTTTGTTTTACGACCGAAGGATAAGAAGCGGAACAAGCTTTTAGGGTCGGAGACAGGTCGGCTCGTGAGCCTTTGTTGATTGCGGAAGCAGTCTTCCAGAATGGTAACCGTGTATCGATTTCGAATGTGAGCATAAGGCTCCCGATCGGACTCACTCCTGGACATCCTAAAAGCCACCCAAGCTTCCTGTTTACAGTGGATCGATTAGAGTGTCCAGCAACGAAATTCTGGCGGGGCATTCCAGAGTTTAGCCGTAGACAGAGGTGTGTCAACTTCCACAGCCTAATTGATGGCGTCAGACAGTTTTGAGCACAAATCGTCAACAGAACATGATGAACCAGTTTTCCCAAACTACACACGAGAGATACGACCTAAGATGTTCCGCATTCATGCGCCCGAAATTTCTGTAGTGGGTGCTCACTGACCAAGTGAGTTTGGGGCTACAGATATGATAAACATAATGATAGCATGGTCGCTTAAATCTAGAGGAGCTGCTTCTTTAAGTTTATCGACCATTAAATCGTCATTGGTGAGATCATTCAGCTGAGATGGGGCTTGACCAGTTCGAAACCCTGTGTAATCACGTGTTCCGTTAGACCTAAGGAAGCCACTAAGCTAAAGAATTTTGCAGCCACTAAATCTTCGAATTCCGCGTGTGACCTATTAAGGGAATTAATTTCGAGCAAGTTAAGGTCACTCATCACAAGGATATGAGAATGTTCCAATGAAACCAGTCTTTCCAATCCAGCGATAATTAGTTTGTTTTGAAGAAGGTCGGAAGGCGAAGGACGATAGAGTACACCCACTTGTCCGAGTTGGCCAGTGCAACGGAGCACCAGGTGAAATTCGGCACTGCAGTTAATACATGACTGTCGCTGCTGGTCTTTCCAACACCACGCGAGCAGGCCAGGGATTGTCAACCTGTTCAGAGCCGACTTTTTTCACCAATCGCATGATGGAAAGCGAACGAGCGGGCCCAATTTCTATTTTGAACTAGAGAACGCTCCAGAGTTGTCGGCGATATTACGGTGATCGTGGGCTGAATTCTACGTGAAGATATTCTAGAGGAGCTCAGAACGGAATTTCTTCCCTGAAATAAAAGAAAGTTCCGAAATCATTTTCATACAACACTCCAGCAGCAACTAGGACGACTAAGCTCTGGTTATCGACGGGCTATCAATTGCCGGGATAGACTGTGAAAGCAGATGGTGTTGGCACCATCGTGCCTGAGGACATTCGTGTGCTTTCTATCAAGGGACGTGTTTCTACTCGTTTTTCAGCAGAAGACTACCCCACTACCCGTTGTTTGGTTGTGTTGAAGTCAGAGGTGCTTTTTCAGGGTCACTGAGCCGTAAAGCAATGCGGAGCCTACTCGACCGGATTCCGGTGAATGGTCATCTGTTTGCTTTCAAACTGCACTTTAGTCAACATCGATGACCACAGACCAAAAAGTCGGTGTTCAGTTGTCATATCTGCATATGCTGCCAAGATGCCTTCTTCGATCTTCTGAGACAAACTTAACACTTGGACATCTGTTGGAACAGACTGAATAATACTGTCTAGTTCTCTACCGAAACACGTACCGCAATTAAAACTGGCATCCGGCGCTTCCACTCTGTATACTATTACCGACCCTGAAAAATTGAGTTTACAGAAAGAGCACGTCAAACTAATCAGACCCAAAACGAACGGTGTTTTTCGCTCCGGAACGGAAAATGCAAATGAACTGCTTAACTAAAACAAAGGTAGAAAACCAGTCATCAAAAATGTATAACGAAATGCTACTATCAAAAATATTATCTGTTATGGGCGTTACATATCGTTGTGCTTACCGGTGATTCGAACTCAAAGGAGAATCGGCTAGGTAATGTTTGGTGACCTTGTGCGGCGCACTGAAGACAGCGATCGGATGTTACAGTGGTGTGCATCTTACGGACTCTTTCCATGAAGTTGTGTATTTCATCACAAGCTGAGGCAGTGCATCGCATGGAGACCACTCTGCGCAACTCAACCCTGAACACAAATCGATCATGTTGCTGTCAGTTATCGGTGGCGCCACTCAATTAATGGTGGTCGTTCACAAGTGTGGGATGACAAATGAGAACTGGGCTAAAATCCCAACGGCTGTGTGAACCTTTTGTGAAAATGTATATTCCATAGGAGCACCGCAGATACAGCAGAAGTAGATTTCTGTCGATTCGACAGAACTTATTAGCAGGCATCGACCAGATCTGAATACGACGATGACAGTTGTGAACTGAAGCGCAAGCTTACAAAGGGTCTGCGTACTTACAGTCAGGCTTACATCTCCGATCGAACTAAGGAGATGGAGATATTTTTATCAGGGAGTGCCCAGGTTTTGTTTTTTCCATTTGTGGTGGTAGTGACCGTCGACAGCGTGTTAGACAATGTATGGGAAAAAATGGCTCACGAATTTACGGCTTGACAGATGGGCTGATCACTTTTTGGAACAGTTTAATTAGCTTGAACCAACTCATTCGGTTGTAGATGATGGGGCTTGTATGGTTGGTTATGACGTTTCCGACGATCCTCCGTCAGAAACGGAAGTGACTTTGGAGCTTAAATTATTGAAGAAGTGTCTCATTACTGGTGCTTATCAGCAGTCATTCATACTGTCAGAAGGGGTTCGAGGTTATCATGTGTCAATCACGGATGTGTATTGACGTTTCTAGGACACTGAGAGAACCGAATAGGGAAAGACCAGGCAAGTCTCCGACACGGTCGATCATAAATTCATTTTGCGATAGACACTGGAGCATCGGCACTTCCTTGCTTTTTCGACGACCGTGGTGTTTCTGTGCCCAGGGGCTGCCTTCCACTTGATTACCCGGCACGCTCTTTCTACCCAATAAAATGTCAGTTTGTTAAAGTCGTTGCATGTCTGTTCTGATTGCAGACCGCGCATTTAAGAGCGAATATCTGTAGCATTCTCCAATCCAAGTGACGTTCGGCAGAACTCTCCGAACTCCCCTTTCTGTTTCAACTCTGCAATGGATGATATTCCAGACAAGGCGCTCGGAGCTTACGGGGATTTCGGGGGAGGGGGGACCTTTTACCAGACGGTAAGCTGGCTGACATTTAATGTATAGGCGATGTTGCTTTACTTAGTTTTAGATGGGTGGGCAACCGACATCTAAAATCATAAATCTGCCAAACTACTTATTTGTGTTACTTAGTTTTGTAATGGACGTATAGACCATGCTGGACCTATTAGTACAGTTGGTCTGTATGACATGCACCTTATACCTTCAGAGTGTAAAGTGATGCCAGAAGATTTTTGTTGCTGACAGGTCGCTAGAGACTCGATTCTCTCGCCTGCATGTTCAGCGCTACCTCAGTCTGAATGATAGCCGACAGGTTGTATTTGAGGAAAGCAAAGGCACGTCCTGGCATCTTCATAGTTGTTTGTACTACCGCAGACATCCTATTGTTGGTTAGAGACAAAGCTTACAGTGCATATCAGCCCTCCGGCTTGCACCGTAGGTCTGATAACTTGCTCAGTCATGCGGAAGGTGATTAGCGACTCTCGTTATTCGAACACCGTTGTCTCGGCTTGTTAGTCTGTATCAAATAGGTTGACTGTGTAAGCAGTGCAACAATCTGCAGGCGCTTAGTTGGGAAACGTGCAAATTCGTGAGAATAACCGAGAGAGTCAAAGAGCATGGTCTTCGCAGGTTCAGCCACGTACTGCGTATGTACCATCTACTCGGTTGTGGAGTTCGACATCGCTCACATCGTTAATTGAGAACGCTCTCTTCCATAGTAACGCCAAAGTGAATGACAATTCAGCATTTGCTGACTTAACTTATCTTTTTCATGAAGCTCCATTGTTTATTTGTTATTGCTATGCTAACCGTGAATTATTCAACCCGAGTCAGTACTCAAGGGTTCGGTTAAAAGTATTGACGATGATGATGCTTAGTGTGGCTTTTGCACCTGAGCTGTCCTTACATAAATGACTGGAGCCTGCACATTTATTAGCTCTTCATGACGGAGTGTTCGAGGTAACCGAGAAGTTCGTTTGCCTTCGGACTCGTGTTAGTTCTCGTAGAAGGTCTAACTTCATAAATTGCGGCGAAAGTCTGAATAATGTTTGTCAACCTCACATTAATAGGAACAGAGGCATGTTCTCAGACCCTACTTGAATAGTCGAATATGTTTGCAGAGTATCTGTCTGGACATGAGGTGGGGACACTTAGTAGTGGTAAAGTTTTCCTGTGTATCTTCCGGACAGGCAGTTCATATTGATTACTGAGTATAATCGTCTTGTTTCACCTATCTCGATAGGCTGGACGCGCTTTGCTCATATGAACCCATCGACTACTGCGTCATGCCTTGACTGTTTGTGATACACTAGTTCAACTGTAGATCTTGTCGTCAGTGTATGGTCCATGTTCGAGGCGTGGTCTCCTCGGATTTTTTTCGTTTCAACATGGCGTTCTTGGCTACCAGACTAAAATCTAGATTGTGAGCACCTTCAAGTGATAACGCTGTGACAGTGAATACTTGTTCTCGCTGGTGTTCATGTTGTGAGTCTACATTCTGGGCCATTCATTGTTTCGCTGTTATCTGTGTCGCTTATCACGCTGTATTTTCCCTTCGGATTTGTTGTGATATTGGTCATGTGCAATCGACTTTGTGATACACACCTATGTAGTAATCATCGGGTCCTCAGAATCAACCGTTCTTGATCAGATTGAGGCTTGAGCTTGTTGCATTTCTTATTCCATCGGGTGATGGTACCCTCTAACCAGGAGTACTAATTTTAACATTCAACCTGTTTCGATATCTACGGGCCGCATCTGACCCTCGTTTGCTTAGTTGAACACAATTCTCCAAGAGATACTGCACCCGATGTTCAAGGTTGTTTTTTGAAAAACTTAAACCTGCGTTGAAGACAAACACTGAAAAATTAGGCCCCCTGCCTTGAATTTTGTATCGATTACTGACAGTATTCGCATGTATGTTTGGGATTTATCTTGCTTTTCCCAGAATAAATGAACGTGTGGCTTACTCTCACCAGATGTTGATAGAGTTGGTACGTATTCGTTCTCTGCTTGCAAGTCTACATTTCGACGCCTGAAGTATGTGAAGTGGTTTTTGCTTAACTCAATTCTGATCATATAGATCGAACACCGCCCACAATTGATCGCAACTGTCGCATTCCCATAGACTTCCCAATCGGCCCCTTTCGAACAAATGCACTAGACTCAAGTTTCGCTCACATTAGAGCTCGTCGGTAGTGCATATCCTCGCCACTACCTGGTCTAGAACCATGGCCACGTTGTTCATGAGGCAACCGTGTTTACCACTGCGCCATTGGTCTCACATTCGGCACGATCGAATTATCATATGTGAACACTCAACCACTTTCGCTTGTGAGTCAATGGCGCAGTGGTAACCACGGTTGCCTCATGAACAGCGTGTCCGGGGTTATAGTCCCGGCAGTGGCGAGGATATGCACTACTGACGAGCTCTAACGAGAGCGAAACTCGAGTCTAGTGCTTCTTTTCGAAAGGGACCGACTGGAAAGTCTGTGGGAATGTGACAGCTGCGATCAATTGTGGGTGACGTTCAATCTATATGAAAATCAAAATCCCCTACTACTCCTTAATAAATGATTGATAATTAATTATTAATAATTAAGTACTCGGACAGACAGTAAGTTCTGTTCTCATTTTGATTAACCATCAAAAGCCTGTGGTCAGCTGTCCGAGTCATTGTTTAATCTCTACATGTGCGCGGGAACTCAATATCATGCAGTCTTATGAACCACAAATGGACACATCGCAAGTGATAAGAATGAAGACTAAGTTAAGAGAAACGGGTTTGCACAACCGGAGTACTTCTGACTTCGACTATTCCCCAAATTTAACAGTGTTTCTTACCTGCGCCAGTAATCGCCCACAGGGTATCAGCCAAAAAGCCGGTAATGCCATACAGAACCGAATCTTGTTCATTGTGTTTTCACTCCTCGAACCTGTTTCACACATCGACCACCTACCTGCTTCCCCAGCTAAGTATAAATTATGGGGAAAACGCACGGTACTGCAGAACGTGTGATGGCATGCTTGATTGGTTCTTGCGGCCGTTCTTGACAGAGCAGGTATATATGACTCAGTAGGTCAATTGGTACCCTTGTGATCATCCAGCTCTGGAGAGCATGGTGTCGGCGCTCCATTCTACTTCAGCTCAGCTTGGAGTCTACAGTTAACCTTTTAGTAGGTTCGATACTAAGAGCGTCGAAATTATCCACTTTCACTATTCCCTGTTCAGTTTTGTTGAGATATTGAGCTTTTCACGGCATTCCTCTCTTGACCATTAGAAGCTGTTGGATACCAGCTGTCTTGACGGTATGGTATCGCTGCTTGTGGCGCAGCCTAGATTGCGTTGGAAAATATTCGGTATTCTGTCATGTATTTTGGGATGTCTTGTCATTTCGATGTGCTGCTTTCTTCTTGAAAACTGTGACGACTGTACAGATTTAATTACGAATAATAGTTATATAGGTAATTTAAGTTTGCAGTGATTGTTTGTGGACTACAGTACCCCCCAACACGCTCGAATGGCACCAAATAACAAACAGGGTTTTCAACTCAAACTTCGGACTCGGTTGGTTGCATTGCAGTGCTCTCTGAGAATAATAACAATGGATCTGACTATGCAGATCATCACACCGTGTTAAGACCCGATGTTTTCGTGTCGGATATTCTTGATGATTTTTTGATGTCGCATGTGAGACTGACAAGATAGTGTTGTTGCTGTTGTTGTCCCCCCTCAACAGTGATGTGGAACATCCTTGAAGCTATTACGAAAAGGAGAGAAAACCTGAATAAAATAAGCCTAACAGAAGAAAGGGAAATGTGGGTAGGGACGTTCTGCCATTTCAGACGAAGTTCTTGGCTGACGATCTGAGAGGGCCAGCGTTCGTTTGCTTTGCAGGATCCCGTGACTCACACCACCGGTGACTGGGAACTCGCAGATTGTCATGTTGTCTGGCGTGAGTGTTGTTGACTGCATTATGCCTAGAGCGATGACAGTATCTAATGAAACAAGGTGTGGAAAATCGTAAAATTGTCTGACGACCGCTGTCTTGCTGTCAGTTGTAATTCACTTGTTTGTTGGCAACGCGTATGCACTGCGATGTCGAGTGTTTGAATTTGAATATCCGGGCCTTTTACGATTGTCCTAGTTTCCTCTTTTCTTTTTTATCATTAGACTAATATTTTTCTTGTTTAAATGACCGTTGTGCATCAGTACCAACCATAGTTAATTCGTTATCACTGACGTTAACAATGATGATTCTAGCAACTACACTACAGTCTTTGCTTACAGTGCTTTTAATGGCATCCCTTGTGTTTTTGTTTCAGGTCGATTCTTGCGAGTGTTTGAGGTCGGTTGAAGCTTATTGTTAGCCGATGGTTAGCCATACTTACCCAAAAGAATACTGGTTCACTTATCTCCCACTATGGAATACTTATCGAAAGACGCAGATGTGGACGAATCAGATTGCGAAGCACCCCTGATAAATTCCATTGTTTCAGATTCTTTGGAAAAAGTCTGTGAAAACAAGTCAGGTGCTTGACCATTTACCCTTGTTAGTCTAGAATAAATGTGTTGCTTGTTACGTGACAGTGATGTGTTGAATGCTCGTCTTTGTGAGCACACAAAGCATTTGCTTCGTCTGTATTCAAGCTGTTTACTTTTCTTTAATTGTCAGCTTAAGTTCGTCATCTATTCTCGTCGTTCAAGCCTAATCTGTGCTCCACACCAGACATATTCACCTCAAAAAACTACTTTTATCAATATCGCTTATTAGTTTTACTTTATGTCACTGTTTTGAATCCGTCTCTTTTTTCGCTTCGGCAATTTGTGCGTTGTATACGCTGAAAACCAAACTTGGAGATCCTACTCGCTTGTATCTGTGCCATGTGAACGTTGTTCTTATTGCCACATCCCTTGTCCTGCTCGTTCGGTTTTAATTTTCTCATTCTTGTTTTAGTAACTCTGCTTCTCTCACAATCTTTACTTAGCAGTTGATCTGTTTTCAAGTGTATGTACACTGTTGAAACAATGAACAGAGACACTTAGGACCGCTTGGCTTGTATTAATCCGGCGTAAAATTGAAGACTGATTGTGCTGTTATTAATAGGTGTATTTAGTGAGTATGCGTTTACCACAGGATAATGAAATCCTTTTGTTCGCAGTTTCTCTGACATTTTGATACCTATTGATTGGCAAAACCAGTTACCTCTCTGATTGCGGAAGGCTGGCAACCCCATTATTTGGATAAGGAAATCCCTGGATGTACCCATGACAGCTTTACTTGGACAGATGATGCGTTCTGAAACTGCAGCATATCACAATCCATTTGCTGGCGGCGGGTGCTCACGGTTGACCACATTAAGCTATCACAGTGGTTTGTGAGATGGTTGGGGAACCGGTTCGCTTCATCATCGCTTCTCCAATTCGAGTGTGGGCTTCTCGCATCAGCATCTTTTAGAGAATTTCGAATCACTGTTTACGGCTCGTAAAAGAGCACTTCAGACATTGTTGTTAAATCCACAACACAAGCGATCATGCTGGGACTGGTTGATCTATCTGTGCATGCGGATTTAGTGCACCGATGTATAACCAAAGTAATATAATTCGATTTAAGTGAATACTGGCTGTTCAAAGCCAATTCATACTGATCGTGTTGTCCATTTCTTACCCAGACCTGTTTGGCTCTCGGGATATGGTATTCAGTCCACACAGACGGTGAGAAACCTGCATACTGGCGTGAGAATCGCTAGACCAGAGAATTACAGGTATTCACCAAAGGCCACGTGAAGTGCATCTTATTGGGAAACTTGGGCATGTACGTAAACATGCAGCGAGTGGAGAATGAGAGCTGTGTTGTTGTCACGTTTTATCCGTACCTGTAACTGCTCATTTTTACCCAGTGGTGTATACATATGTATATATATATATATATCGTGTAAAGATAATCGTGATATCCCCTCGTTTCCCCCTTTCCAGTCAGGCTTTGGAAACGTGCATTGTACAAAATTCGTTCCATCGACTTGGATCCTTGGCTCGATTTTTACAGACACAATATCCCAGTGCAAACTGCCACTCGTCACCGGTACAGTGCTATAAAAAAGAAATGGGTAGTGGACGAAATACAAGTCAAAATGGAAAGCGTTCCGTTCGACCATGGTGCCATGCGTGAATGTTACCGCCTGTAAGTTTTATTAATTTCCTTCCATTTCGCTTCTGATGCACTCTCGATTTAACCACTTTATTATGTTTTGCATATAATATTAACGTCCCCGTGGTAGTCTTCTTTTCGTTTCGATTCTCGGTAACCGCCAGTTTTTGTACGCCTTGCTCAGCAACCGGTGTTGGGTTGGCTATATTGAACTACACCATAACTTTACTCAACTAACCAGTCATCAATTCAGGATTGCTGGTCAAAAGGTGTAACTAGTGCCTTGACTGTTGTTCAACCCAATTGGATGCTGTTATGTGACTTTGTTTTCGATCACCGGTATTGTTTTGAAAAAGCCGAATATAACATCAGTAGGTCTATTGATCTTGTTATACAAACTTTGGTGGTTCCAACACATTTTACGAATGATTGCGAGATTTGTTTGGGTTTGTAGCAATGGCGTTCACCTGTGGCTGAATTCGCTGTCAAAAATAGCGTAGAATCAGTCAACAGTGCTCTCTGTGAGAGCTTGTGTTTCTTTTTACTCTTATTCTTGCTCTCGGCTTTTCCGCACTCTTTGGGTCATCTATACACCAAATTGTAGTAGGTTTGTCTTGTATGTGTTCACCCATTCAATATAATGGTATAATCACTCCATTTTCACAGGCGATTCCGCTACACTACACCATAAAGTGCCCGGTTTCGGCCTCCACCCAACTAACGTCGCCGCATAGGAATGCTCACGAGAGCTGTTTATGCTCTTCGAAATAATTAAAAGGTTGTGAATCTAATGGCGATATGATCACAGGTTCACCTATATGGCGGCGCAAAACCCGAATCTAATCATCATTGACAGAAAGCAATCGTGCTACGGGCAGTTGTCTTCTGACGAGGTACAACGACAGTATATTGCATCTGTTCTGAAGTCGTCATTGTTCAAGGCAGACAGTCAAGTGTGCAACAGTGTTCCTACTTAGAAGAGGTGCAAAGCTTAATGAGTTTGAAAAAGGCTCGATTTAGGCTTTCGAGTGGAGAACTTCTGGTCTGAAAAATCGTAGCCATGCGTACTGTATTGGGGAACCATCTTTACGTGTGTATTAAAGCGGAACAGGGCAACCATTGCCCTTACATAAATTAGACTGGTGGAGAGTCTACCAGTTGACGTATTTTACGGCATTTCGGTGAGAGTCTCCCACATACCAATGCATTGATGTCCCTTGTTTAACACTCAGATATGCGAAGATCAGTCGTCTCCAGTTGAGAACGAATTCAGCGAAGTTTACTTTCAGCATAGTCTCGTATCACGTGGGCATCCAAATGAGAATTCGTGACGTTTAACGACCGATAAGGATTCATTCTTTACTGAATGTACTGGTAGTACTGTGATTTTCGATAGAAGGTGATGTGCTTTAGTAAGAAACCCAAAGACTTGATCGGAAATAGTTTTGACACATCCCCATGCATTCCAGTTCTCACGTCAGCACATTGGACAGACTTTTACCGCCATTCATTATGTCGCATTTGTCAGCGACGGTTATTTTTTAACATGATGTTCCTACAAATGAGTGCAACGTCAAATGTGACGCTTTTGTTTCCCGGACTACTCGCGGTGGAGTGACCGGCCTTTAGTCCCGGTGTAAACTTAATTGAAAGCAACCAGTTTATACTTGTCCAGCAAGTGTGCAAGGCTGCCGGTATTATTCGGCGCTACAGTTGATGTGAAGGTTTTCCCCTTACGGAAATATTGCACTTTGAATCCAGCTATCTTCAATTCCTTTGTTTAGGGCATGTCGAAGCACTGTATCGGGGCTATCGTAAGGGGCAGAGGAGCATTGGTTACTAGCCCCTTACGAAGAAAAAGCTTTCAAGATGGACATATATCTTTGTCGCTGTTATATTTCCGATTTTCCTCGGCAACTTTTCAGACATTCCTGTGATATTTTAATGGATGTTAAGTACCAATATTTTCACTCTAATAGTGGTTGCACTGGGTTTAAATTGGACAAAGATTAAATCAAAACTGAATGGTTTTATACTGTATACATGTGTTATTCAACGGGACATATTGCCGCTCTTAACCTGTTCTTGATCCGTTGGTTCTGTTCTCCCGTTTGAACAACTCTAATATAGGAAAAAATTGCCACAAACTGGAATTCATGCTGGAGACTGGCAGTATGCATCAAATTATGTCGCAAAATGCTACATTTCTGACGTGGATCGACAGGTTTACTTCGATGATGTTCGATTGCAAATGGAAGCCAAACTTTGGGGCGAAGCTTTCAATCGACAAAATCCACCAAAGAAAGTGAGTGTAATCTAATCTAGTTATCTAGTGCAACACATTTGGCAGCGCATCG
Source organism: Paragonimus skrjabini miyazakii (assembly GCA_014338405.1). Classification (NCBI taxonomy): domain Eukaryota; kingdom Metazoa; phylum Platyhelminthes; class Trematoda; order Plagiorchiida; family Troglotrematidae; genus Paragonimus; species Paragonimus skrjabini miyazakii. The sequence continues at coordinate 27,895 of JTDE01021488.1, read as the reverse complement.
GTAGTTTTGCGGCTGTTCAGACTCTACCAAAATAAGTGCTCGTGTATCTACTTCTACAACAACCTTCTTTGCTTCAGATTGCAGTGGTTTAATGCTTGATTATTTCAGCTTGTGGACATACAACAATGTGGTTCGTAGTGGACTTCGTCACCGCAGAGATACGCCAGGTGTCACACCCATTTTCCTTTCATAAACGGCCGTGAATTTAACAAAATGGCAATGTGTTTCAGGTCGCCGTTCATTGCAGCGGTAACACTAAATGTTCTGGAACAGTAAAATGACCATAGAAGAAAAAGGTATCAAGTAACTAGACGGAATAAGATGAATTAAAAAGGTTACCAACGCCGGAGATTCAGGCTTCCCATTAGCCGCGGCACGGTGGCATGGCGTGCAACCTTTCCAACCGTCAGTTCGAGTGACCGCGGGGTCCCCAACTTCACAGGCGACACCTGTTTTGCGCATTGAAACGGTCAGGGTCCTTATTTCGCAGTTACCTTTACACAGCTGT
>JTDE01021488.1:0-27287 GCA_014338405.1 Paragonimus skrjabini miyazakii | reverse complement strand
TCCGATCCTACTACTGAATAGCAGTTGTATGAGTAGTATGTTACGATCGCTCAACTCCACTACACTAGTATATTGTACAGGTGCAAAAGCCCCATGGTCTTGATGGTTAAATCAATAATTTTGTCATCTGTTTACATTATGTGTCATGTGTTCGGTTTATCCCATTACAGTTTCATCAAGTTTTTTTCTGACACTGTTCTTTTGTAATTGTTTCTGCCTTTGTTCTAATGATTGTATTCATATACTTCTCGCATCATGGATCCAGGGATCGTTAGTTCCTAGAGGCTGATGAATGACGCTTAACATAACGCATACGTTTTGAGTATGTACTGTGGGTCGCAATGAAAGTCTTAATATTGTCTCCCTGGTTAATTTGCTTAAGTTTATTTGATTGCTTTCAAACCATTGAGTGTGGGGACCAGTAGATTCAGGTCACTTTTACGTCCCCAAATAAAACACTTGGTTGAACGTCAAAGATAGTTATCGTGGGAATCAGCTAGTGATACCGAATGAACCAATAGCCTCACGAACACCCTAGGATGATTCCAAAGCAGACATTTGCGGTTACCTTAACGTGTCGATAGTAGGGTATTATGTTTTGGTCGCCGGGCCACTCTGTCTTCTTCTGTAACATCAAACCATATCTGAGACCACACAAAATTTTCGAAACTGCTCGAAATATGTAGTCCTTGGCGCCGAAAACAACAATAAGTTTTCTGGTTCATAGACATCGGGTTCAGCCAGCTGTGTTTTTTATCGTTATTTCTTTAGTCTGTGGCCGTTTATCCTTATTATTATCCTGTGATCATCGTTTTTATGCAGAGGTCACAGTAATGCTCATTCACTAGGCGAATGCGTGACCGAACGCTTTGCGGCCCAACTGTTATAGTGAACTCTGTGAACCGAGTGGTGCGAACAGGTTCCTTGTATCCCAGTTACCGATCCATTAGCGTTTCGAGGAACGATCATGCAAATGTTGTGACTTAGATCGAGAGCGAACACATATGCCTCCCCTTTGAAAGCATTTCGGTCTTTTAGCTCACAACGCAGTGAACACACCTCGCATATACTCTCATCCCTGTCAGCACAGTCGTACTTCGTCCTAGTCACCTGTCAGCTTTTGTGTGGATGTCTTACTCCTGTTTCATCACAGCACCCGCATCGGAAGTTCGTTTGTTCGAGGGTCACGTAATGAAATCGGTCGTTGATATTCTCCTCGGTCAACGACCGCCTCGTTCGTTAGCCGCTGTCGTTAAATTCGCCGAGCTAGTGACTGATCAAGTTTGCGTTGGCTCGCGTGCTATGTTTACTGACTAAAAAGGCTAAGAGCTTGTTGAAAAACGGCCACCACGAGCCGAAAACGACCAGGAAAGACGAAATTGTGACGAAACGAGCTACATTTATGCTTTTTGTCACTTTGTGTGCGGTTGATAAGCGTATGCCTTTAGAGCAATCGGCGCCAATTCCGTTTACAACCAACGCACGTGAATTTAACTGGTGTACTAGTGAGTCCTTAAAGTAATCTCAGTGTTACTTTTGTATGAATGCCAGCCGTTTTTCTTCTTTGAGATTCTTCCTCCCCTAAATGTTTAATGTAATCTGTGAATATTGTCTTCAGAAAAGTTACTCGCTTATGAGTTGCAGCAGAACTTATGTCAAGCCCAAGTCAATCTGCGTTCGGGATTTCACCGTGACTGACTTTTTTACACATTGCTGTGCTACTCTGGTTCACGTCTTCACATTTGTTCTCTGCCACTCTATGTATTTACATTCTTTTGTGACATACCCCTTCAGTTACAAGTGGCTTGGTTCATTGGTACGTATTTTTAAGGTTGGCTAATCTTTTGCGATAGTCCTTACGTCTGGCGGATCTGTGCGTCCGCTGCGTCAAACTGTGCCCTACATTCTTCTAACTCCGTTTTACAGATTTAAACGCACTTCATCACTTACCATTGTTTGCAAGACTCAGTCATCGTCCGCGTTCGCCCGTGTTTTGAGTCTCCAGTGATGCGGACAATTGTTATCTCGTGCGGCTGCTTTGAGATGAACTCCGCATGGCTCTATTACTTTGTATGACAACTGGCACTTTTTGCTACATGGTTTACGTGCGGCGCTTATGTTGATATCCAAATTGTCCAGACCGGATTTATGAATCTATGCATGCTTAAGCGGAGCATTCATGAAACCGCGTTATTGTTGGTTGAAATTACCCATTGGTGAGAGTAGTGTGCCTAACCTTTGAACTTCATGCCTACTCAATCGTACTTGTGATGTCATGGACGCTAAGTTTGATAAGTGACATCCATTGCCGAAATCAGATCCGGGTTTTTTATCGAACGGTTTTTTCAAACGACGCTAAATTATTTCCGATTACCGGATGGTTTTTGTCTGTTTTGTCCCCACACAGTCGATGCCCGACTATGATACACTTACCCGTTGGAGTCCAATTTCCACAACTGCTCTCTAGGTTTGATCAACGATATGCAGCTCGTCTGTGACCTACTGTGTCACACCTAACGTAATGGTTGTTAAATTTTTTTTTTTTGCCTACTGGCCCAAAATGACAGTTCTGATTCCGGCTTAATATCACCGTAGTATTATTTGTGACATTCTCTAGGTCAGTGTTGTTTGCAATAGGAATAAAGGCATAGTTAATGTACCATCGCTTCAACTCTAAGCCGATGCGAATTGTTGACAGTGTTTTAAAAAAATCGATAGCGACTACTCTCGATCAACGGGAAACCCTTAAACATTTAATGGTGGTTTCACATTCACGTATTGTAGCGTCGACCTCATCAACACTTGTGGACATCAAACAAAGGACATATGTAAGCTTCGTCGACTCGTTCTTACAATGTCAGCTCAATGATGTTCTCCGTACTACCCGTGGCAAAATGGGGATGGCAGCCAATCAGTCAATGTATGATGTACATTCAGTGGTGCTAGGCTTGGTTTCGTAAAACGTCATCGGTGCATTCACCAGTGCCCCTGGATGGCACGGAGTTGAAGTCATTTTCACTGTTATCATGAACAGGAAATACAGATGTCCCGCGGGACTGTGAAGGAAAATGTTGTAAACCCTCGAAAGGATAGGCTGGTTCGTCCTGGATACAGTAGTGCGCTTGACAAAAATCGGATTCTCCTTCTGGTGATAATTAACGGGGTAACTCTCGGTCCCGAAGAATACCGCGACTGTTCCCGTAATTTGCTTCCAAAACAAACCAAAAGACGCATGCAAAAATCAGCTTTGTTCCGCCCCAAAACGTGTGTGACAAGGCGAAAAAATACAAGGTATCTATATAGTGCGCAATGACCTAAAAACATTTTCGAATCAGAAAATAGAAGAACAGTTACCGAAAAGAATAGTTAAGGTCACTAAGCCACCAATGAGCATAGTGGAATAAAGGCCGGACAGGTGAAAAAATAACCAAGGTTACCTCTCGACCGTTCTGGACAGTTCCGCTAATTCTGACTGGATTAATCCTTTTTCTCGAGGGTGGAGGCGGTTATGGAAGAAAAAAATGGACCCCCTGACAGAAAAGTCGAATCCGCCTTTTTTTTCCAGTCATTGATCTGAATGCTACCGTTCTGGTTACTTATGTACTATATGAACGTGCTTTTGGAGGAGCAGACGAAATAATCACTGAATCTTGAACAATCATCGACAGTCTTTCAACTTCGAGATGATGAAGTGCATGATACTCATCTAACTATATGTTCTCTCCTACTTCATTCCAGCGTTGTGTTTCCTGCTTCGTTTATTCCCTCGCGGCGCACAGTCGAACGTGGTAGTCGTCCGTGGTAGCTCAGCAAGCCTGGCCATATCAGCACGCCGACTTGATTTGAACCAAACAACTAATGGGTTTCGCACAATCTATCTGGTTAGGCTTACGCAGCGGAATTCGCTGTGACGCCAAATCCATGCCACAGCTAAAACCATTCATTGCCCCGTGTGTTCGCAAATTGCACTGAGCTATCTCCGCGTTTTAACAAAGTCGAAAACTGCGGTTCAAGTAATATCTAGTTTGCTGTATTGTTTCTCTAGTTCCGTTAACTCATCCCCTCTTTGCCTATCCCAAGAATCTCCACCTTGAAAAGTTTTGATGTAAATATGGCGACGTTAGCCTGATTATAAATAGTCGAAAACAGGCCTGATCGCCATCTTTTGTTTTTTCTAACCACCTTGGAGATTTTTCCGTAATAACCTTATAACAACTTACTTTTCACCACTATTCGACCCGTTAATCAGCTTGGGTTTCGACGAGTCGCTCCATTTCATCCTCGGGATAGTATCTGTCCGAATCGATTCTGTCCCGTCTTCAAACGATGAGGAGCTAGCGGATGACCAGCTTACTTTCTAAGTCAATAGCTGATTGTCTGCCGAATCAGTCTGTGCTACCAACATAAGTTCGATCTGCTTCGAGGCAATACCTGCTCAACAAGTCGGCAAAGTTGGCTAATTATGACCACGTACTTACGCAGTAGATTTTTATGTTTTTTTATAGCTGAACAACAAAAATTTATTTTCATTTTTCATATTCAGATCGGCTGATAGTTACCCGGTACCCTTTGCTGTCTTCTCACATTGTAGGTTGACATTTTTCAGCTTTCTGTGCTCGAGTTACAAAATACGGGCCGTTCACCTGAATTTGCTGATCTCACACGAGGTTCTTCCACGCGCCTCTACCATATTGAGCGTTATATGGAGGGGGAATATCGCAAGTACAACTCCAATTCTGGGTTTGTTGATGAACAGTTACGCAACACACCACAAGTATGTACACATGTTTTGGCATCTGTCCGATTAACATCGCCGCGCAGTTTAGAGTTTTATTTTTGAAAAGAGACGACACACACTTCATCCGATGGTATTCAGCTTATATGTGACCTTGGACATTACACGGCAGCAAGCATCACATGGTGTAGAAGCTCAGCCTTTTACTGTCCTGGTCATTGAGGCAGACACGCCACGTCAACCACACTGTCATCCGAAATCCTCGGGTCAATCACCCACACAATGGCTGTACTGTACACGAGGCATCATTGTTCTGTTGTTGACCATGTACGCATGCTCTGTCAAGAACACAAATGGCGATGACATACTATCCGCATATTCCGAATAGTTAAATTAATACACTAGACTGACCAAGTCTTAAATCTATTACTGGGCACGATAACTCTCACCCATTGTCTATCACGTCCATTGATATTGAATGTGACTGTCGTAAATTAGAGAGGGTTCTCGCAAAAATGAAACGCACGGGTTAATTGGAGCAAGTATTCAACAGATTGCAAACCGCCTGTTTACAAACGTGATCAAAATGGTTATTATCTGTATAGTGAGGATCGTAATATCTCCAACCTTTAGCGGTGTTGATAGTCTTGGTTTTTCCGCTCGATATATATATATATATATATATATATATAAGGTTCACCCAGGTTAAAAAAGTTTAGGTGCATTGGAGTGTAATTTTCAAGTTAATAGAAGTATGAGCAAACCGAAAAGTCTCGGGTTTCCGAAAGTCTGAACTGAGGAATTATATCGCATCAGATTATCACCAGTGTTGTTTTGGAAACGGTTATAAACATATTTCTGGTTTTGAATGTCGGATGAAAACAGTGACCTAATGTGACAATTTCCCAGCTCTGTAGCACCACTGAAGAAAAAAATTTCCACCACGAGTGGACCGCTTAGAATTAGTCAACTCTTTCGCCGATACAGATACTGAAAACGAATATGCCGCATTGTGGTAGGTCATTCAGCAGATACTGTAGACGAGTAACTGTTGTACGTGGCTTCAGCGGCAGCAATGTGATTGCTATCGAAAACTTGAGAAACGAGTATGGTCTCGTCACAGCCAGTCCGCGCGTGATGACGGTGATGGTCACACTGCAGCACCCATCACCAAATAATTGCTTCCATGTGAATCCATTGCCGTAAGCAAGTATCATTATAACAGGAAGAAAGAAAGTATGAATTAAACGAAAATAGAATAGCTGAAGGAATTGAGTAAGAAAGAGCAAAACTAATGCATTTGAGCGTTCGACTGTTGTAAGGGCGCTAATAAGCAGCAACTCTTGAAAACCTCAGCCTCATAGTAAAGACAAGTACATCATGTAAAAAAAGCAGCAGTTTAATCAGTTCATTAAGACAAAAGTCACACTGAAAATCCGTGATAAATCCTGAGTCGTTTCTAACTACTTGTATTTCTGTCATCCTTTTGATTTGTATCCTGTTTAACTTTCTGTGGTTAAAACATCTATCTACACGTATGTAAAATTGGGAAATTTCTTTAAGTAGATCTCATCTGTATGCGTTTCGAAACGCCATGTGAATAAGTTTGTGAATTTTCCGAAAAGTGTGAATTTCAAAACATCTCCCATACGAATAGACAGCGACCTCGGTTTCCTGTTGGATTTAATAGCTGACTCATAAAGCGATGACTCAGTCAGTTCGTCGTATCAGAGAATGCGTTTGTTCGTTCTTGAGGCGATGAGTATATTTTATTGATTACCGTCCTGTTCACCACCAGGCAGTTTGGTAGGGCTTGACCCAGAATTTAACGAGAAGTATATCTTTGTGGACGAGTTGTGATCGAATGGATATCTGTAAGGAAAGGTATACACAATATTGATGCTGCTCGTAAACCGCGTTCTAGCAGGGATATTTTTAGCAGATAATGTACTAGCGTGCGTCGTTTTGCTCAAGCACCTTTGACTTACCGTTTTTTCACTGTCTTATTAGGGGACCTGTAACCCATGCGGCATTGTACTATCTATGATGATAGTGGCAGTCATTGACATTAAGCGCAATTTACTCCCTTAAACTATCTTCGCTGTTAACACTGTCATTATTATTTTTATTGATATTTCCGTGCCCCATAGGCTTTCAGTCATTTCACCTTCGAGCGCTCTGGACACCGTCTTCTGGTGGTTGATATTCAAGGTGTCGGTGATTTGTACACCGACCCACAGATTCACACTTCAGACGGGGTTGGCTATAGCGATGGTAATCTGGGACCGAAAGGAATGGCTTTGTTCTTTCACAGTCACCGATGCAATCCACTATGTGAGTATTTGGGTCTTGCGCTGTTCGATTTAGCACCCTCGGAGTTGAGCTGTCAGCAACCATCACGAGTCGCTGCTGATGATGCAGCTTTTAAACCCATCGATCCGTGTCTACCACCTCAAGCTGTTTCAACTGAGATTAGCGATGTGGATGCAGTTCGCGATATCGTACCGACGAATCATTATCAGGAAAAGGGTGCATTCATGAAAAAAGTGGGTGTTCTCATTTCAATTGGACTACTGTTGACTTTCTATTTTCTTGTCTTGTTCTTTCTGGAGTGTTTCCGTGTTTCTTCTTATGTTATCGCGGTGTCGTATTGTATATGAGCCTATACGTTGAGCCTTGACGTTATTTATAATGCGCAACACATATCAGTCGCTTTTACTAATGCTTTTGTATTCCTTTCGTCCGGGTGTATAGCCGTCGACCAGATTTCCTCAGTTTGAACCCGGACATCGTCGTCGTTCGGTCAGTTTCAACCAACCGCCAATTCAGTCGGCGCCCCGTGTTTGTCAATTCGGTCCCACTGTCGCTCGATCCACTGAGAACGTGCACGCGTCTTTCTCTGTCTATCCCAGACGTCGATGTGATAGCAGTTCGGCGTGTTCTGATGGACCGTGTTTGCACCCGATGGATTTTTTACCCTTTAATCACTCATCTCGTCTAAATTCACTAGATGACGAGACATTGTCTTTGAGCGGTTTCGCTGCACTGAAACGAAACTCCGATCCGCAGTGTCCTAAGCTTATCGACGATTGCTCCGCGAATGCCGATTTATGCAGCACGCATCCCGTTGGTTCCCTTTACGGCGCCGGTCAGCACCCGAAACCACTATATTCGTTGGAGCCCTTCAATCGTCCACAACAGCCACGCAACCGTATCTCTTCTGGAGATTCTGGCTATTTTGGACGCTTGAATCTCATCACTCCATCCTGTTTCGGTGACTCTGAATTGGGCAATGCATCAAAATCTTTAGTTACCCATAATTTTATGGATCAACAGCTCGTGTGTGGTTCCACCTCGTCTTTGGTTGATTTCTCTGTACCCCCATCCCCTAGTGCCATGAGTTCACACTTCGTGACCTTCGGTTTTCCATTGAGTAGCTCTCTTCAGAGTGCTGGCCCCGAAGAGTCTGGTATTTTGGCGTTCGGTCATCACAATATCGTCGGATGGAGCAATTTTCCAGTTAGTAATGGACGTTTCGGTGGTGGCTTTGGCCTACTCAGTCGACGTCACCGTAATTTGAGTGAATCTAGTGATATTGATGTTGAAGAGGGTCATCGTCTGGCCAGCAATCTACTCCACCAGTTAATGCACGAAAGCCATAAACCTAGTTGTGCGGATCACCCAACGAACCTGGATCAGGAAATTGGACAATCAATCTTGGGCCAGGTGAGTTGTTTTTTAATGTTTCTGTCATTTTGATCTTATGTGGAACGTCTTGAATCTCACTTGATGTTTGAGGATCTCTGATTGTTTCGTAGAATCCGTTGGTAAAATAAGAGATTCACGCAATCACCGTTGTTGCTTAAAATGATTCTAGCTTGAGCCTCCGTCGCAATTTGGCCACCTTCTGTATGACAGTTCGCAAAACGGATCATCATTCTCCTACGCGTCATTGTGTAGTGCTTCTACCTACTGTGACTAGCCCTAGAGAAACAAAAAACCACTCGCCGTATGGAGCTGGATCTGTTGAGCAGGGTACTTACTGTTGCTTTTATTCCAACTGGGAAAGATAAATGAAATATTTTATTATCACATAACTTTGTCTTCTCTTTATCGCACAATTCTCAACTAATCGTGGTCGAACAGCCGTATTTCCTAATCAACATAGTAAACCATACTGGAATTACTTGTGTTGTGATTATTCATGGTTGTATTTGGGCTGAGATACTACAAGATTGCTGTGATTACGTAGATTTAATGTTAGATAATGAAATCATGGAGGTTGTTGATCGGTTTGTATACCTGGGTAGCTGCATCAGCGGCGGCGGCGGCGGAGATGTAGGGAACGAAATAGAGGCGTGTATTTCCAAGGCTAGAGTGGTGTTTACTAATCTGAGGCACTTATGGCGACAGAAAGGTATTTCTCTGAAGCTTAAGGGTCGCGTATATCAGACGACAGTGAGGGCTGTATTACTTTACGGCAGCGAAATCTGGCCACTCAGGGTAGAAGACCTGAACCATCTTCAGGTGTTTGACCACCGATGTCTGCATTCAATCGCTCATATCGTGTGACACCAACGAGTGAGCAACGAGGAGGTTAGAAAGCGGGTGTTTGGCAGTGATTGTCAAACGAGTTCTTTTGTTGAGTCCTTACACTTGCACAGACTTAGGTGGTTAGGTCATGTACTAAGGATGCCAACCAGTCGTCTGCCACACCGAGCGCTGTTTGCCGACGCTGCGATCGATTGGCGCAAGGTGCGAGGTGGACAAATGATGACATGGCGTAGACAAATGAAATCGTTCACGAAGGGGTTGGTCACGGTAGATCGGACTCCTGTCCCGGGCTGGGGCCCTCGCGACTCAGAGAGTCGGTGGCTTGAGACGTTAGGTGAGATGGCAGCTAACCGAGCTCAGTGGCGTGAATGTTGTTGTTTGGTCGAGTTGTCTGTGAAGTGAGTGCGTTTAATGACGCGAGGCAGTGAAAGCCACAAGGAAGCTGTCTTGCTAATGATGCCTTACTTTCACTTACAGCTTGGTTGTTTGTTTGCAAGGTGTAGGCGCCTTGATATTGTATGTTTGAATGTAGACGTAGCTATTTTTTAGTGGTTAGGTCCCCTCCTCTCCCATTTTTCTCCCTTCTCTCTTCCTATACAGGGTTTGCTTTTTCCTCCTGGTTGTGTGACAGTTAAGCATCAGTGTGAACCACTGATGTATTTCTGTCTATGATGATGATGATGAAACCATATTGGAGCTAGGTTGTCTGGTCCTAGCATCTATTCTTCAGATCCTACAATGGATATGGCTAATCTTAGTAACACTTTCCTATCTTTTACCATCCACCCTCTGGTTTCCATCTTCCTTTGCCTGGGTCTGGAATGTAACTTAATATAGACGCTTTCAATGTTCACACTTTGAATTAGATAGGTCAGCTGACCACCCTCTCTCGAACATCAAAATCATCGATTGCCGACATCCGCTGCCTTTCAGGGATACAGAGAAACTGACGTAGTATGTGTATCAGGCTCGCTTAGTATACAATGTTAGCCGTTCTAGCCTCACAGATCCCAACAGCCGTCAGACCGAAATCCTCTCGTCCACTCAATAATTCCACACGGTCGTTCCGGTGTTAAATAGACATTGGATCTCAGAAAAGTCCGTAGAGCTGCTAGATTTCACACGGAATATTCCTCATGGCGATTCGTACAGTACGTTTAGGGAGAATATCGGTAGGAATCTGAAGCTTAGTCTGATCGCTGAACATGAAGCTTAGCTAACAAAGAAATGTAACCTCCATTGCTACAGGGAACAGCAACAAACTCTTCAAGCTTATCCGTGCTACTGGTCTCAGGCGACCGTCTGTCAATGAAACTATCAGCGAGGCAGATGACACATTCATTCATAATAAGTTTAGAAGGTTAGTGCGCTGAGCAGAACACTTCGAGGGTCAGTTTAGCTGACCTCTTGCTTCTACTATGTTGCCGCCACAAACTTGTAATGTAGTACTTTGGTCGGCACAGTTAGGACTACTCACAAAAACGGAGGTCCGCAATTGCATTTCAGCTCTCAGACGTAACAGTGCTCTGACCCAGATACTCTCGTGCCGGTACTTTTAAAGGAACATGGGGAGGCGTTAGTGTAGACTTTGATGTAGTTGTTGGACGACAGAGACCAGCCCTGCATGCTGGGGCCACCCAATAATAGTTTCCATATTCAACGAAGAGGCCAGTTACCCTTGAAAACAAACTGACTGATCCTGATTATGGCGACAACGTGGTGTTGCTGTTGTAGTCTTCAGACACCACAAACTTTGTTAAGTCCTATTTAACGTTTTGTCAAATGCATTAAATTGCGCTTTGTATCCTCAGTGTTTCTGCAAGACTGCCTTGATTACCTAGATTTAATGTTGGGCATTGAAGTTATGGTCGATTTGAGTATGTAGTAAATTGCATCGGCAGTGACGGTTTTATAGGCCATGAACTAGAAGCGCAAATATCCAAAGCTAGAGCGTTATTTGCCAATCTATGACATCTCTGACGACGGGGGGGCCTCTCTCTAAAGCTCAAGAGTCGCCTATGTAAGGTGGGTGTATGAGCTGTAGTTATTTACAGCTGCAAAATCTGGCCGGTCACGGTGAAAGACGCGAACCGTCTTCAAGTATTTGACCACTAATATGTGAGTTCGGTCGCTTTTAGCTGGTGACACCAATGGTTAGTCAACTAGGGCGTTATAAAGTGGATATTCGGTTGTGGATGTCAAGTGGGTTCTTTTGTTCAATCTTTAGCTATGTACAAATTTAAATGGCTTAGCCATGCATTGGTGATGTCATCTTATCATCTGTCATACCGAGCACCTTCTGCTGATACCGCGGCCGAGATGCGAGGTGGACAAATGATGGCCTAACTGCGACCAATCGCGAATGCTGTTCAATTTATGTAATGGAGTCAGTTATCAATGGTATGGCCATCGAAAGTCGGGTTCGTCTCGCGGTCTCTGGCCGTTTCGGTTCACAGAGTCGACGGTGGAGATTTTAGATGAAACGTCGGCTAGTCGGTCTCAGTAACGTGAATGTTGCCGTTGCTTAGCGGAATTGTCTGTGACGTAAGTGTGCAAAATCCGTACGCAAACTGTTCTGTTGGTGGCATCTTATTCACACTTATAGCTCAGTTCTTTGTTTGTAAGGCGTGAGCACCTTAATGTTTATTTTTCGGGTTTGAACATAGGTGCCTTTTAGTATTTAAGCCCTCCACCTTCCTCTTGATTCCCGTTTAGGAATTGCTTCCTATTTCCTTCGTTGTGTAGCTGTTGAAAATCTGCGTGAGTCACTGATTTGTTGCTGTCTCTGCTGCCGATATTAGTCAGTTTGTGAAGACAGGTCATCATTTCTTGTCAGTACAAGTTTTCTCGTCTAGCTCACTAAGCAATCTGTATTTTTACTGCGTTCCTGGAGAAACCATTGATATAGCAACTGTCCAAGTCGTTGAAATTCGGTTAACATTTTTTGCTTTGACTTATACCAACATTTGTGCTTTAGTGATTTTTAGATTGTCCACGATATGTTTCGTCGACTACTTGCTTCCACTCAGACGAATCGCTCTTTTTTTCTCTTATGCTATGTGCATTCGATTTTGACTTTGACATAAAAAATTTGAAATGCTATGATTTGATCGAACCGGCCTCGTTACCATTTAAGTAATCAGTTGTGCATACTTGCAAGTGGTGAAGAATAACAGATAACCGAACGGCGCGTAATAAGTCATCTACGGTCCTTTTATTTATACAGATGAATTGAGGTAAGATGTTAGTTCCTCATTTTCCGTGGCTTACTTCTCAAGGTTTACATTATAAGATTTATTGAAACCCGCGTCGGCTTGTCGAACTATCTAGTTGATACGGGTCTTTGTACCGTGCATTCATTGTTAGGATGACTGTCACTCTACTTGCAGTAGTCAGATTACGCGAAACTCGCAGCGACGTGAACAAACTTGAAACACAGTTGTGAACCTTTCGAAGATTACGATAAAAGTTGTTCTACTGGGTTGCACAGTAGAAAAGCGGTCGTTGTCGGGGTTAAGGAGGGGTCTTTCAATATTCCACTTTTTGTAAAGATTGTCCTATTTCTCACTGCACAACAGAATCAAACTGGATCGGACATGGAGAGGCAAGTGGTTTTAACCAATCGCTTCAGGAAACGGGATATAAACGTGAAGTTTTTGGCAAGAAAACGGAAATATTCAGAGTCACAACTCCGTCCACGTTAGACGTCACTACGTTTTGTGGACCTGACAGTGTTAAGCTTATACTTCATCTAGTGCGTCGGGTGCTGTGATACACAGACTGGAAACCCAATGGGCAACGCTGTTTGTAAGTCATCACTTTCGTTTTATGTAGCAGAGCGAGGTTCTTCATCACTTAATGGCTGGACTTTCGCATCATAAGGCGCTTGCTGTCATATGGCAGACTACATCATATTTGTACTGGTTATCGAAGTGGCGTGAACTCGTCCCTGCAGTCAAGGGGTTAACAGTCACCTTCGTCGAGTCTGAGTTGTCAGACTGCCTAATACACAGCCAGAGGAATGTTCGCTTGTGGTTTCATAAACTGTCCCTAAACCATTTACTTTATTAAATGCCTGTGAATGTTTAACTAACGTGGCTTCTTTACATATTTTCCTGTCGAATGTCATCTGTGCCTTGTTTTTCACGAAGTTTCGGTAGCTAGCTTACCGACGGGAGTTTTCAAATTCACTTTTGAGATCCCCTCTCGTTAGTTTCAGTGGGTATTTTTTTACTGTGAGTGCCGATCTGACAAGGCAAAGAAAGCTACGCAAAACCGCGGGGTCATCACTGGTTACATCGAACGGAGAGTTTCTATCTACTTACATTCTTATTGTCTGTTTACGGTTCCATCTTGTGCACATCTTCACATCGTACTTACTAAATTGTTGTTCACACTCATTCTCACTGTGACTGAAAACACCGCCCGTCTCAGTTTATTCTCTTTGTCTGCATGCTCTTCTGTTACCACGTCATTATCATAAGCAGCACAATCAATTGGTGTGGTTTGTTGTGACTGATAACTGTGCTAGGACGTACTAGCAAATGTTGTTTATTGTTCCCTTCAGGTTCACTCAGTAACAGGATTCATTTGTGGCGCCGCACTTTCGACCCTAGTTCCTCGTGTTACTTGAACTACCAACTGACCTGTTGCATCGGACGTCAATGTCACCGCTTCTTGATATAATTTCACGACATTCCTTTCTTACGAGACCACATCTTCGATTAGGTGTTGGCGCTTAACACTTTTCGGTTCCCTAACTGCATTTGTTCAAGCCATTTTTGATTTCACGCGTTCACTTCCCTTCAGTAGTCCGATATTGGCGTTTTTAAACATCAACTGGGTTTGTGCCGAAGAGAAGTTCCTAATACACACTAACTGGTATTGTTTTAGTTTATCGAGGTGTGTTGTCATTTCGGGTGCTAATCGAATCTAACTCTTTTGATGCAAGTCGTAGGGTAATGGCTTTTAATACTTGTGAAATCGTAGGTATATGTCTGTCCGAGAGTGCTTACCGACTGTGCATGGACAACAGACTGTTGATATGGATGGCAGAGGGTGAATGAGCACGATAAATGCGCCAACACGAAGGATAAGCGACTTGACTATAATGATGGACGACGAGAAAACCTACAGCTAGCTATCTTTTCATGTGAAGTTGCATACAGTGTGTGCATATGTGATGAGCAATAGTTGTTCCTTAATGTTTTAGATTCATCACGAACTGGCTCGTCTACATGAAGCTGGACGTTTCCTACCTGGCTGCAAGGGTGGTTGGTCGCATGCAGGACTTGGGGGTCTACTCCTTCAAAACCGCGCGTCTGAACATGACAGTTCGGGTGCTTTTTCCTTCAACGATCATCGTCATTCACCGGCCAGTGACTCCGGTCACTCAGTAGATTGGAGTGCCGTTCTGTTTCACGAACGCCACGCTGCGCAACTCGGCTGTCTGGAAGCGATGATTGTTATGGCACACTATTACTTGGGACTACCCACTCAGCTGATGCTTGATTGTCCGATTAAAGTGAGCATCTAAGAGCTTATATGCTTACCGCCGCACGTCTTTGTGAAGGAGCTTAGTCATTCCTTGTTCAAATTATGTTACCACCAAAAAAGGGAAGATATCACAAGTACAGAGATCGATTAAGTGATGAAATATGTTAATTTTCAAATTGCGAGTTTTTATACGAACCAGTCATATCTTCGCGTAGCGTATACACTGTCGCAGGCCAAACTGATCGGTGTTCTCAATACTTCCTCATTGCGGCTAATTACAATCTGAACCGCAGTTGTAGTTGATTATCTTTTCATTAAATTCTCACTATCTGATGGTGTGGTTCATTTTCTCTTTTGATTTGTTAATGCATCAGTACAATAGTACATTTTATTTGTCCAGGTTTTTTTATGCTGTATTCACTCAAATAGCTGAAACGGTGGAGATGTATAAGCGCCGCCACATTTTGGTTTTCAAACCGGCCGGCCGTTTACACTGCTCGTAAAATGTTTGATCTATCTGAAAACCATCAACCTGAATTACTGTTTAGGCTTGTCCCTTTCTCGGTCCCGTTAATACGGCATCCTCCCCAAGAACATAACGTTTGTGGGGTATGGAATCTTTCTAATTAAATACCTCAACTGTAGCAACAGACATTTCAACATCATATTGGAGACACTTTTTGGGACCTGAAATGGGTCTAGCTCCTCACAAAAGAAGTATGACAGTCTTTTCACACAAAACCAGACGCGTTACAAATTGATCGCAGGACGGATGACCGTAGAACATATATTCATTCATGGGCAGTCTCCGCATAGTCTAGCGAACTAAAATCATATTAGGTAGTTATCTCGTTCCATGAACCACTCTGAACCAGCACCTACCAAATGGTTGTTGGAATTGGTGAATAATGCCCTTCAGACGTTATTTCTTTAAAATGTGAATGCACAGAGGATTTCCTTCTGGAATCTGATTGCTTGAAATTGTTGATCCGAGTGACGTGACTGTAATAGAAAATCAGAGTCCTTCCGCAGGAAAACAGCAAGAAGCAAATTATCCCGTCTAATTTTTCGAACTTCCTGGAATGATATCTAACTCGTTGGTACCCGCGAAATATAGTCCTCTCCATATCATTCTTCTTATCCCGAGCCAAAACAAAACAGTAGTTACAATAGCATTGTACCAGTTAAGAGTGCTTGTGTTCGCATCCTAGTTATTTAGTTCTTGTCTCGGCGTGTATCTCAACCGATGTGTAATCATAGTATTCCACTGTAGCAACTGCTGAGTAGTATTGTGCTGATTAGTTCGCTTTTACCTTATATTGTGTTCATGTACTCGTCAACAAATGCAAGCCAGAGTCACTGGATAGTGCACTTTCTTCCAAAGACCGATAGTGATTTAAGTCGACGCGAGCTCAGCACTAGTCATAAGCACATGCTTACTTTAACGACGCTAACAACTTGGGATGTCATTATTTACAATCTGTGCACAAGCTCTCAGATAATTAACGTTCAACTCTCTAACAGTTCTCTATTCACATTCAGGATTGATTGACCGACGTTAATTTATAAAGTCAGTCAGAGGGACAGAACCTCAGTTTTGCCACAGTTATGCTGATCAGTCGGCTTATTTTCACAGTGGACCTTAGTAGACTGCCAATGTTTGTTTGGCTCTCTTATTTAACTTGGTGTCAGTGATTTGTTCGTCAGCGCTGCTTGGTGACCATTTCTCAGAGTCGCATCGCCCGTATCCCGTTTAGCTATCCTGCATTTACCTGCGGGTGATGCCTCTGCAAACGACCACATTCAACGACATATTCTTAATTTAAGTGGTTATTCCAAAACGCATTTAACCCAGTGGTACCACCTGCAACTGTCTGCTATATGATCGGTTTTGCATTCACAGTTGATCTTTACAGAGCGGTCTCCATATGATACCGTGTTTCTTGTGTCCAAGCGCTCAATGTATGGAGATCATGGGATGCACATACACCAAGCTTACTACTCAGCCGCCTTGGTTCTGGAACGAGACAACCAAATGGTGTGGCAAAATCGCCTGCTAGTACGATTATGTTACCGTAACTCTTAATCGTGCCGAAAGTTTTCCAGCTGTGTTCTGCGGGCACAGATTACCGTTGGATAATCTGAGGGCTCTTCCTTTTTGGATTCTTTTTCAAATCCTCTGTTTTTTCTGAAGCAGTGCTGTGCTGATATAATTAGCTTTCTTCTGTATCCTCATGTTATTGGGCCCCGCTACCAGTGCACTAACACATGTGTTTATCTCACTGCGAGCTGCGTAAAACCGCTTTTTGTCTATCCGCTCCCGTTTGACCTGTGATTTTACCTGATAAGGCCGAAACTTCATTCAGCATAGCCTTACGGATTAACCCACTAAGCAAATCTAACGATCACGTCAATGTAGCCAAACAAATGCAGAGACGGTTGCTTGTATTGTACGAAAGAGCTGTCCGCCTAGTCACATGATCCGCTATGTGCGCCCCCTCGCCTGTTACTATGATCAGGCAATTAGAGTTTCCAAGCCTCACTAATAGATAATCTGCTCCTCAGCTGGTTGACGGTGGCCATGTGGTGAGCACATGAACGTTGTTCAAGGCCATTTCTCGGGTGACACCGAATAGGTCAAGGGCAATCTCACAATGAACTCCGACGATTGTCCCACCAATTGAAATACGCCTTCGATTTCACACCACAAAAACAAACTGTTCATACATCGCAGCTGCCGTGTCGGTTATGCTTCTGATCACGATTGACGTGACCTGACGTGCTGCACTTCGAGAAACTACTGAAAACGTATCTGTTCTTACGAAATGGGATTTTTAACAACTACCTTTGTAAACCTCGTTCTTAGCGGCAAAATACTATTCGATTCGCTCAGTTAGGGAATTTCATAAAGCATGTAATATCGCAAAGTATTTTGATATTGTATAGGTAAGATTCTCTTCGACAGTTTAGGGCTCGGTAGCTATACGTTCCATTGAGGATACCCGCAGTTAATCTCCATTTAAATAAGGTGATTTACTCTCATATTTTGTTTGGATCAACTTTGGTTATATTTAACGAAATGTCAAGGTTTTGTGCAGCATGCAAGTTACCAAAAACTTTGTGTTGTTCTGTCATATATCATTTTATTTTTTTCAATTTTGTATTTATTCCCTTTTTATTGATCACGTTTGGTTCATGGCTTGGAATTGGCACACAGTGTTCTGTTCGTATGCATCCTAATTCACATATACGTAAAGCCGTATAGGAGAACACATGTTCTCGATACCTTACCCTCAGGCCGATTTATGGAGGAAATCCAAATGTCGGTCGCATTTCCTCCAGCCAAGTGAGGTTAGTGTGTGACCACTCAGTGATGACTCCAATGCCCCATTACGTAACGCTCGTCCATTGAAGGAACCGCGCGGGTTGACCATTAATCCTACTGATCTGAAACTAAGGTAAGCGCAACGCATCGATAAATCGCTTCTGATGACAGTACTGGGTCAAGCAGGCTGATTCCGAAAAATTTGGCAGTGCAGCGTTATGATTCGAACAGGCCTTGATGTCACGTTGTAGATCATTGTTCATAAAAAAAACTTTCTAATTTGTTGTAAACCCTCCTAAACGATACACTGGTTCGATCTCGGTATACTGATGCGCTCGATAAAATCGGATTCTCGTCCCGGTGATAATTCACACGAAAATCTCGGTCCCGAATATTACCGCGACTGTTCCCGTATTTGCTCTCAAGGCAAGCCAAAAGACGCGTACAAAAAAAGAGCTTTGTTCCGCCCCAAAACGTGTGCCGCTAGGGCGACAAGTACAAGGTATTTATAGGGCACGTCATGACCACACTGATTGCAATATCGGAAACAGTCTCGTCAGCGGTAGTCAATTTGTGTCCATGATTGCCTCGGCAACGGAGGTCGCCAGGTGTCGTATTGACGTCTAGGACATCGAAAATTAGTACTTGCCAGAAATAGACCGATATTAGCACAGCGCTGCAACAAACGTTCATCGTTGTCTTTTCGATGAGTACTGTAAGAGTGCGGGCCACCTAAGTCACGCTCGTCAATGCTTATCTTGCCTGCTTAAGTGTTTAAGTCTCCAACCGGTACTGTAATGTCCATGCGCCGCGATGTATTCAAAAGGTTAGTGAACTGGGGATAAAAATAATTGCTGGATTATGTGGAGGATATACGCCGCAGCAACAAACACAGCGTTTGTGATGGGAGCTTCACGATGCTCTGACCTTGTCTTTGGGTCTGATGGTGCAAAGGCGGCTGTTGATGAGTATCCAATCAAGCAACACCTTCGTTGTGTATGTGTTTAAGGCAATTCCAACGCCTGCTTAGCCGACGGTTCGAGCCGTAGGATCTCCAGACAAGTGTACATTGTACCCGCATGGTGGTTGCGGCTGACGGAGATTAGAAATATAGCACTGAGCTAGAATCCTGAAGTCATGTTTTAGCAAAACAACAGCTATCGATGGTGAGAGTCTCCAAAGTACATGCAAAACCTGTTGTTCATCTATTTGCCTAAGTGTTCGAACGTTGAAGGTGACCAGCTTAAGTGATGTTCAGGGGTCGGGTAGGGGTCTGTGTCCTTCAGGCAAAAATACCTTGGTGTTTGGCACACTATCATTCTGCCTATGACTTCCGTCCCGCGAAGCAAATGAGATTAGTCTCTAATATGTATCTGAAAACTGTATTAAGGAGTCACCAAGTAAAACATCATTTGGCCAAAGAAGGGAATCGAGATACATTGCTTTGATGCGATAACATATGACTTGGGAGCCAAGCCGACCTCTGACACTTCATCCAAAGAGTTGTAACAAGAAAACATGACAGTTCATAAGTTCTATAAGTTTAAGTTCATACTTGTGAGGCAGAATACTTCCCGGTTACCCAGGCCGAGCAAGACAGTTGGTTTGTTGGACCCCACTCGGTTCGAAAGAAACCTAACCCACAAGGTAGCGAGGCGAAACATTAAGTTCGCAGTCTTTTGTGGGTCAGTGATCACTAGTAGTTCCGTTCATACATCCTTCAAATGGAGTCCATCCCTCCCGGAAGCTTAATGCACCCTGCAGAAAGTTGCGACAGAAGCAGCGCATCAGTTCGAGGATTCACCATTGAAGGCGGATCTGTTATGCTAAATTTGTCTAGCCAGGGAGTCCAAGACTGACAATGTTGTTGAGACGGATGCTTCTTTTCGCTGGGGGCCAGTGACCAAATTGGTTTTTACGCCTTTCAAATGAGGTTCAGCCATTTAAGGTGCCCAGCATACCTTGTATATCCGCTCGAGCCGGTGATCTCGGAGGTGATTCGTGTGTCTTCCTCGGAGTTTGTCTATGGTTGGCGGAGACTGGAGTTGTCTGTACGCCATACACATGACATGTCGTCCGGGAACCCATGTGATCCCGTCGGGGCATCTGAAACCTTCTTGTAACGAGGTAACATGCTCTGTCATAGTGTAGCGAAAAGGCGTCCAATAAAGCACAATCTTTATTGTCCAACACGCTAATTCACATGCTACGCGCGCGCTCGCGTTTATGAGTCAGAATTCTAGTCCACAAAACCCCGAGGTTTCCGTTCACGTATCGTGTGCACTTATGCGTGGTTAATGTGGGTGACCGGCGCCTTGTATCCGGGGGTTTTCCACCTGCCAGTCTTCGTCCGTTCGTCCGATTTCGTTGAGCAATGGCTCGTCCGGTCGTTAGTGTTGTCCTCCATCTATCCACTGTGAGCTTTGACTGTCCTCCACGACCGTGTCGATATATTCCCCCGAGTGTTGGGATAATTGGGCCTCTGATTTGGTCGTCCATCCTATTTTGCGTGCCATATCTCGCCCGTTGGTGCGATCCGATCGAGCGATGACTGTTTTCTGTCATCCGATCTTTGAGGGTTTGTGGACGTACCTCCCTCTGATCTGACAATCCACCGCAGTAGTACCGCCAAAGATCTTATGTGGCACTTTGTAGGATACCCGGCCGTCAAACGTGAATCAACCACGACTTGGTAGTACTACCATTCACTGTCCGCAACGGCCTATTCGCTGGGGGATCCCTGCTTATTTTGTGTTCACTCCCCACATGTAAGCTCTTTCCCCAATCCGCCGTCTGGGGAAGCGCCCGGTAATGTTGAGCTAACCCAATCGTTTACCCGAGTACCGGTGGACGTTTTAGATCGCCATGCTTTGTCTTATCCAAAACCTGTAGTTCTCTGAACAGTAGCGAATTTTCACTCTCTCCTGCAAGCGATATGCTCACGATTTTTCAAACTTGATTGGGTTTTGTAATGGTCGTCATCGAACGAAGTTAAAAGGGCATCGAAATACTTATATGCTTTTGACCTCGGCAACTATGGATTGTACAGACATTGCACACTGTGACTGCTCTTAGGACAGGTCATTTTGTGCCTGCATGATGGGACGGCTACGCCCTTTTGAATGAACCTTGATGGAACGTTCGGTGACTGATCATTCTCTTTCTTTATCGTGTTTCCTGTCGGTCATGTGAATTCAACGGGTGATATTTTTCCCTCATACGTTGTGTCAGTAGTGCCCTTGAAAAGTAAATTGCATGAAAGACAGGTTACAAACCAAGCTCACTGATGTCCATGTAGGTGGCATACTGCGTTTGGTCTTTTCCAGTGCCATACAACTATATGAAGAAAAAGATCAACTTCTTGTTTATACGTAAGATTACTGAAGGGATGGACTTCACTCGAACAAGCAACATTACTCAGCCTATTATTTCCCACAAACCAGGCAGCAAGTGAGGGTAAGGCGTTATCTTCCTCCCCAATTTGTTCGACTCCTGGGTTAATTCATCTTCCTTGCTCCACAGACTAATCAAACGGAAGACGTCGGTGTTCACATCATTGAATCGGATTAGCTACCATTTCTCTACATACTTGCTAGGTGGCGTTATCATCCATGTTCCTAGTTTGTTCTCTATAGCTCTAACGTGTAAGCATGCATACTTCGTTCCATTTTTCAATTATCAAAGCTAGATTTTTGCCGATTAGATTCTTACCAACGCTGCGCATGTTATCAGAGGTTCCGTGTAAGACTAGACACTTAGAACGCTGTGGTTACATCATCGTCTGTTATAGTAACCATGTTTCAGATTGTGTTCATTCCGAATTACCTGCGTGTTGAATGTTCACTAATAACCAACACATCACAGGGGTTTGACGATTTTTGTGAATCGTTTTTTGCTGTTATTTGATTGCTTGTTTGCGTCTCGTATTGTCCCTTACTTTTGCCCCATCTTTTAGCCGAACGAAAACGATATCCGCTCAGGTGTGGATTATTTGTGGCGTGCAGCTGAAGGTGGCGATCGACGTTGCATGATTCTCCTTGCTCGCTATCTGGACGTCTCGGCCAGTTTGTTTAACATTAAAGAAGATCGCATCACATCCGCCTCTCCTGACGAATTTTTGCTTCTTCCAGCTCTTCAAACAGTCAGTTTGACTGCGTTGCCTTCTGTTTCTCCGGACGCTTGGGTTGAATCAGTCACCTGGTACCGTAAAGCCGTTGATAGTGCTGGCGCCTCGGCCCCCTGTGATGGAACACCGGATGAGGGTCTGGACGCTGAGGGCCGCTATGATGCAGCCGAAGATTTGTTACCTGTCTATCGAATTTTAGCTCGCATGGCTGAGATGTACACAACCGGCGGATATGGATTGAAGCAGGATTACAATATAGCCGGTACATGTGCATTCTTACTCATGCGTACACCTTCAACTCACTTATTACTTTTGGGGGCAATGAGTATTAGCTGTGTATCACATCTGTGCACTTTTCCTGCCTCATCGCATGCCGTTTGATATTCGGAAACATGTCTAGTTTAGAAAACCTACTTTAATCATAACAGTTGTGCGTGTTTGAATCTTTTACAACACTCTTAACTAATCAGGTGATTGAGCGGACCCAATCCCTCTACCGTGGCAACGACCGCAGGAGTCGAAAGTTCAAATGCTCTAAGTGTTTTCGGATGTTTGTTTTCAACTGCCAACACTACGTTCTCTTTGGTGACATTTCAGATTTATCCAATAGTTTATAATCCATCACCTTTGAATTAAAAATGAGAGCATTGGTTGAAATTGTCAACTAAAACCATGCTGTAATTGCAAGGTATAAATGCCTTGACAATTCCACCGGTTATAGATTCTTTGTGTACCACCTGCCATACTGGAGATTTCGTGTCAATTCGAAGCACCAGTTAAAACCGCTCTCCGGTATAGCGGCATGTTCGAGTCAGTTGTTTGCCTGCAGTCAATCGAGTGTTTAAGCGGATAAATCAATATCTAGATATTTCTGAGACTGTCACAAACCACACTCAAACTGTCAGTCTTTATGTCATTTTATTATTTGTAATGTAAACAGTGGTGTGATCGAAAAATGCAATCGACATTAATGATGATTCGTCAGAGTTAGTTTCTTTACTATAGCTTTCTCTATTTAATCTATTCACTTGTCCATGGTCGGTTCGCATGACAGTGAGCAAAATTTTTAGAACTGAAATTGGTAAACAACAAAGCACAGGTAACGGCAACTGGCTTCATCAGCATGGACCTAGACAGATGAGCCTGGGGTTTGTGCTCTACACATGCGTGCATGTCTGTTATGTTTGCCGATCTTATTGCTAATGCCTTATACACCGTTCTCTTAAGCTTTTACCTAAAAGCAGAGATATCTTTCTCTTGGGCGTTTCACTCATTTTCTTTGAACCACTGCAGCTTGTGGTGAGTTTTCCAACTAACTGCCCTGAATTTTCTCACCCACTATGTACCATACTTTAATAAGGCATTGAGAAGACGTAAATCATGTGATACTGATCACCAGGTCAGTATCCCCTTACTGTCAATCTTCATTTCCGTGTCTGTCTGTCTAATCCCTTAAGCCATGACTTCTGCTCTATGGAACCTTATTTTAATGTATAAAATTAGTTACTTGTCTGTGTGTGATCAGAATGTACGAAATGTTACTCCGAAGAACATCACATGATTTACGTCTTTTCATTGGCCTATTCAAGGGAACGAATTGCTTTAAGGTGCCATACTTTGTCAGTTTGACTCACCTGGTAAAGCACTTGCCTCGTTTGAATGTAGTGTTTCTGTTGCTGGTTCAAATCCAGCCGAAACCCAGATTCTTCACAGTTGGGTCTCTTCTAAGTTGGACTCGTCAGGCATTTAAAGCACCATTTGTAATACAGACGTCAATCCTCCATTATTTGCCTCGCTATCTTTGTAATAAAGTAGTCTTCAGTGATTTCCAGGAAATTTTACTTGTGTAACTGAAAGCCTTTTTCTTACTCATTTTTTGGCAACTTTTCCGCTGTCCGTATACAAAGTGCTCGTCAAAGCTTCGAGCGCTGTTTTCGATTTCCACCTGATAATTCAGTCAACGCGGTTCCCACGTCCACAACTACGTGCTCAATCATGCTTATGTGTTCAGGACAGGGATTAAACCGGTCTTTACTGTCTTCCTATTTGCTTGATATGTTTTCGCAAGTGGACGTTGAAACTGGGTTGTCTGATCTATTATGGCCCACTCCATATATAGTTTCTCCGATTAATCAGATGAGTACATATGGCCGTCGTCTCACGTATCCAGTGCAGATAAGCTCTGTTTAACTTTATACGTGAAATGAACGCGTTGTCAGTCCACCCAAATCTAGACAGAAGCAATAATTGTAGCGGGGACTCGAACCTACGACCATGTCGTTAGTAGTCTGGTCTAGTTATCACTGGGCTATTGCGAGTTTTTGTGATGAATATGGTAGTTTTTTTAAAGTACTTGCAGTATAGAGAGAG
The DNA here is from genome assembly GCA_014338405.1 of Paragonimus skrjabini miyazakii. Lineage (NCBI taxonomy): Eukaryota > Metazoa > Platyhelminthes > Trematoda > Plagiorchiida > Troglotrematidae > Paragonimus > Paragonimus skrjabini miyazakii. The sequence goes on along the minus strand of JTDE01021488.1, from coordinate 2,681 downwards.
GATGTTTTCGACGGCATCGTTGGTGCTCTACTGTTTGTTATCTTATGGATCACCTTACGGCTCGTTATGATGTGATCCACTGCTCTTGGCTTAAATATACTGAGTGTGTCTTTTGTTGCTCATGGTCATATAGTTAGTTGATCTGCTTGTTATATCCGAGTTCTGCCGATTTTTTTATCCTTTACTTTTCGTATCGCTCCGTTTTTTTTCGCTCTAGGCGACTTATTCAATGAGGCAGGTGAATTGGCCTCTGCTGCACGCCAAGGTCGTCTGGCGGCAAAGTATTTCGACCTGGGTGAGGAGGCATACAGCAAGATTGAATAATGGACCCTCCAATTGAACAGCTCAGCGTACGCATTTTCATGCTACCCATTTATTGGTCTACTGTGTATACCAACTCTTCACTCATAGCCGGTTAAATTCGTTGCATTGCCTCTGTGGTCACCTATACATGTTGTTCCGGTGTGATCGTGTGGGCCATTCCACTGTTTCGACTTCGCTACTCAGGTTTTTTTTTAGCGTCTTTACTCGTGTATGTTTGTTTGTTTATTTCCGGTGCCTTCGTCTTCACACATTGTGAATCGTCCCACTCAATAGTCACACAGTTGGTTGCTGTGTATTCCGGCCAACTGGTTCACATACACGCTTTTGATGGGCTTTCGAGCACATATTTTTTACCAAATCCGGCCCCTCTCTCACCTTCGAAATCTCCCGGTTGGTTGTCTTTTACCTCACGTGACTACTCCGTTATTTTTTCCTATTTGTTGATTAAAATTGATATGTGAACATTTATGTTATTGTTGTCGATTTGAGAAACTTTTAATGTGTGTTTAATCGGTCTCTGTATGGTACGTTTTCGGCGGCAGCAGTTGCAGATTTCCTGCGTCGTCGTTAATGTGGTTCCTTGTCTATTTTAGCGAAACGAGTGGCTCCATCACATACACGGATACACGATTGTTAGACTCGAACCGAATACGTCGTCGGCGTTTGAATCGGTTTGACAGGCCCGTTTTTAGAAAGCTTTTTGAATTGAGTAAATGGGACATGATCTTGATTGCTCTGTTCACCGGCGTTTACTCTCATAACGATGCGGAGGTGACCCTCACTCGGATGACCGTAGATTTTTGACTCCTAATTTGGCCCTACCCTTGGTTCTCATGTGTAGATCATGTAGACTGCTTACTCCATGTAGTTATACACTGTCAATTACCATCCATTGTTTGCTGCTGCTGCCGCCCACTCCAATGTTCGCGATTGCGAAAGCCCACATTCCAAATGAAGGTGGTTGTTCCACAGTATAGCCCATATCAACGTGATTGATATGTTCCATGTGTGTCCATGTATCACAATTGTTCTGAATCAGATCAGTAGCGTATTTGTACATGAACCGGGCATCCACACCTTTTCATTGGCTGTCGTCCGGCAAATGCGAGTCTAATGAAGTTCTCATCAGATTACGGAGATTTGATCGTTAGAATTTCGATCCAGGACTGACTAAATTGAACACAAGACAATTAGTGCGTGCATTTGTTAGGCTTATTTCACCTCTGTTGTTCGACCGCGGATCGCACAATGTGCTTCTAACTCGGTATAAACCAACCGAATGTTCATTTGAACTGCAGAACGAATGGATGGTGAACAGGGAGTGAATTTGTGTTTTTGCCTGTAACACCGTAAATCATTTGTCGTACTGTGGTGGACCTAGGTGACCGGGGCCTGAACCCTCGAACTTGTGACGATTCGTGTCGGCATCACTGTGATATGGCGAACTGAAACGGAGGATTGACTAAGAAAACCAACCTAGGAACATGATTGTTTAGTTTAAGCGCTTTTTATCGCGAATGTGATAACCTTGCTCAGATACGTGCGCTTCAAACATCAAACTGGATCTGTATTGGACACTAACCACAACGCGCGACGTTTAACAGTAGAACAACTGAATTGATTTTTTAGCCACAGTTTAAGTTTTCCGTTAAATAAAGGATTTTTGGTAAAAAGTGTCGTTCCAATTGTTCTTGACGTTTCCTAGAATGGTACTTTCTGCATGATTCCCAACTTTTACGGATGCGAAAGTTTCAACACAACCGGTATCCAAGCGTTTTCTTCTAGAACGACCAAGAGAATTCTCTTCAGCACGTTTTCGTCAATGTGTATAACCTTGACGCTCGGTGTGACCAACCGTTACACGCGACTGCCTGTGAACACCAAACGTGTTTCGTACTGTGCTGCACTCTTGCTCAACCTTCCATTGAACTGTCGTCATGAATTGCAATGGATGAGAGAGAGCAACACTCACACAGACTACCAGACATGGTGTGGATGTATTTTGTTCATAGCTTGTATAGAGTGGGTTTAGTTTTGTGGCGTAAGTTATTCAGTGCACTATAGACGACTGGACGGTTGAATGACGAGTTCCTACCAGAATGGTTGTCTGCTGCCAGCCTCCGGGCGTGATCGATTCATTCAACGTTGTCTCATCCTTTTGCATGTGACCAAGATCTCTGCTAAGCTGTCATCATCATCATAGACAGCAATACATCAGTGGTTCACACTGATGCTTAACTGCCACACAACCATGGAGAAGAAGAAGAAACAAACCCTGTTTAGGAAGAGAGAAGAAAAAAGAGGGAGGGGAGGGGACCTAACCACTAAAAAAAGAGCTACGTCTACATTCGAACATA
>JTDE01021487.1:4922-16908 GCA_014338405.1 Paragonimus skrjabini miyazakii | reverse complement strand
GTCGAATAAATAACCCTTGTGCCATCCGCGTTCTTGGATCACAACACTAGGACTGAATCAGCACTCGCTGATTACAATTTTGTACAACAGTGAATACTGAATCCTTGACAACGTTCTAGAAGGAGCTGTGTACATGCACTCTGATTGGTGGTAAATTGATTTTTCAAAGACATACAAACATTTATTAAAATATCGTTTCATTGATTACAGAGTATTGTTTGGTACTCTGTCATTCGCCATTTCTTTAAATACTTCGATTAATTTACTAACATATCATCTAGTGGATGTAGACAAAGAGAGAGACACTAGATTCAGGATTGAAATCTAAGGTTTTTATCCATTTATGTTGGCGGCTAAATGAATAAATAAATAAATAAATACTTCAATAATACAACGACTTTTAATTCAACTGTAACGTAGATTCTGTGACTGTAATGTGATGTAGTGTGATGTATGCAATGTAAACTCTACCAGTATTTCACCTATTACTGGTGCTTTGATTCGACCTATCTAACGATTGGTGTGCGATTGTAAACTGACAATTAAAATGTGCAACAAACAAACGTTATTCAAAAGGCGTCACATAAATTTAAATTGGATATCTGATCCACAAAATCAGTTAAAACCAACCTTTATTGTCTGAGAAAATTTTGAATAACTCTCTACCGGCCTCTCCTTTGAAATCTTCGAAAGCAGTCATTTTCGTTGGTGGACTATCGAGAGAATGTGAGTTAAAATATAACGTTCTCTATTGATAGATTGGAATTAGGTAAGATGAAATATACATGTCCAACATAATCTGGTTAGCATGACAATGTTCATTCGGTCCACATTCTCACACTAACCAACTGGCTATATTAACCAACTTTACTTGATGTTTAATTAAAACTAAAGTATGTCAACTATGCATTAAGGTTAACTTTGTAAGAGATTCTTCTTCTCGGTACCAATACAAATGACTTAAAATGAAAGTTTATCCTTCGAATTAAAATCATACAGGTTTGTTAGAACTAGACCACTGTCATACACATTTCTTATGGCATTCATTGTCTCTATTGAGTCATTCAGAATTTCTGTATTACTGCTGTGGTAAAAATTCTCATCACTTCGATTTTGTCAGTTTTTGTATCATCATGACAATGAATATCCTTGTTATCGTCACTGTGTGCTTGAACCTGACTTTTTCCGCTACCTTGGTATAACGGTCAGGCTCATGTGGTAAAAAAACCCACAGTTTGAAGATAAAAATTAACTTGTTTGTTTATCGCTCGAAAGTATCCTCTACGCTTCTGTACTGCAATGAAGCTTGGACATCGTGGTAATGTGATGTACTATATCTTAGACGCTCCAGTTGACATCTTGGGTATTTGGTAGTCGACATGATTCCGAACGTTGATGATACAGATGGGATTAAAGTTGTGTTGATGCTCAGTCAGCTTCGGTAGTTGGGACACTTTTGTAGGTTGGGCCAAGAACGGATTCCGAAGCAACTGTTGTACGAGTAAGTGAAAACATGTAAGCAAAACCTTAGTGATTAAAATCTAGGATACCACGATGCTTTCCAAGTCATATTGATTTCAGGTCATAGGAAGTCTTAGCCTTGAACCTGTAAGTCTAGAAGGTTAAATGGGCAACAATTGGGCGATCGCAAACTGTAACGTGCGATACGCAAAAGAACCGTAGGTTCCATAGGTCATGTTGACTTGACTTTATAGTCATTAATATGTCAGTCCTCTCGGATGATTAGGTTGTCAGTGTACTCACAGTACACCATCGACGAAGCGACAGCGCTTGGATTAGACTCAAGTAAGTTATCTCAGTTATATCTCTTTTCGTTCGTGTCAACCAACGACCACCATCCTTTAGCAAATCACTAGTTCTCCTTTTCAGAAACTTTGACCATAATGGCGTTGTACCCATCCTTTTCCCCAACTTTGTTGGTACACTGTATCATGATTATCTTGATTGATGTTCAGTCGAGTTGGAAGTTTTTGTTTCTCCTTACTCGTATGTAAGGTATAACGTTATATGGCCCTATTTCGAACTAATTCTTGCTTTATACTTTCACGATCTTTCTTACCAATTCACACATTACCGTTAGAGTCTTTCTAATTCTTTTTCCAAGAGGTGAGAGCTTCACTTTCGTACTAGCCTACCAACTGACTAACCAGAATTGGCCGGCTGGACATAAAGACTTCCACTCGCACGCCCCCTGATTTTACTCTCTGGCGTTTACACTGGATACGTGATATGTGAGTGGAACCACAAGCGCAAGCCATTTGTGGTGAGTGTTACGCACAGGTGTCCCTTGACTTCGGCCACTATGACCGGCTAATCGGAACCAGATGCCGTCAACCATGCGTCTGAAAGACTTCCAATACAAGGTGATTAGCTTCGAAGTAGAGGAAACCAGTACCATCATCACTAAGAAAACCTGCCTTATGAAGAAAATTTTTGATGCATACCCCGTCGACTACACTCTAAATGTTAACAAACAGTTGTACTATATTCAGGAAAGTGGCGAGAAGTCGCAAATAGGCAATGTTGAAATTACTTGTTATATTGTCGACATCAGTTAGACACTTGTAAACCCTTTTACGCAGGAAGGTTGCTTTTCGGTCCCGGAAGGACAATGTTTAACCATGGTATCTGATGTATTCACTTAATCCCCGTAGGTTTTCGTAATGATAGCCATATTGCAGTGACAGTGTTTTGCAGCATAATGCAGTCTATTACTGCATTGAGAAGCGTTTATTGAAAAGAAATAAACTACTAAGTAAAAATAAGTAGCACAATATGCTTTAAAATGTTTTTCCCACACATCTTGTCGAAAAACGTGTGGGCTTGTCAACTAGCTCGAAATATTTCAAGCATATTAATCGATTCGCAAATCACCTGATTCCCAGGAATTTGGATTCATCTATGTGACCTCAAAGACCCCCTAGCGTTTGTGTTGTTAGTATCGGTTATATTAGTTGATCGTTTCAGTTACCACTGTTGGGAAAGTACGAACCATGGTAAAAGATATGCTGACACTAAAAGGTTTCTTGTAGTTAGAATGCGTGTGGAGATATGTGCAAATGAAAACTATTTCAACAGTTGCGGCTACATGTGTCGTATTTGCAAAGAATCAACTGCACCGGATAACTCGAAGTTATACCTACTTATTTGAGCTCAGCCAAAACTGTTCTGCTTTAAGTTATGATGCAGTAATAACTTCATCGATGAAGGCTTTTCCTATTGATCAGTTTTTGGCGGTTGTTTATTGTTTGGTTGTATGAATATAGCAGGTTTAAGCATAAGAAGAAAGTTTATTTGTGTGATGTAGGCATTTTCGGTTTAAACTGACTGCTTGACTTGAACATCAGGAACTACTAAACAAATACCACTGTGCCATTGCTACCGTGAACAAAAAACGACTGACGAACTGACTTGCCCATCCGCATTAACATCGTGTGACCGAGCTACAGAACAGCTTGCGTTTTCAACTCTCATTTATCAGTCCATAACAGTCTTCGCTGACCAGAACGATGTATGCAGTTTCTTCTGTAGTACACCATTAGTTAACTTCGGCCTAAATAAAAATGTTATTTCATGTTGTGAAACCTAGTTTCACATGTGACATTTGCCTTATTTATGTGTTAACTGTTGCATGCCATTATCTCCGAATTTAACGTACTCTTCGATTTCCATTATCCGGTTTTACTAGCAACTGTTTGATATGCTAACATTTATCTGATTTCCATAAACTTTATTTCGGCCGTAAACAATTGGACTGTATCTCTCTTCATTACCTATATTCCGTTTCCTATCGCTGTCCACTACGTTTGTTTATCTGATTAACAGTAATGCGGGACATTTAATACCGAAACTGTTGTGCATGCAATTCAAACTTTCCGCTGATGTACCCTCCCTTGTTATCTATTTCAAGTCGTCCGCCTACGTATTACTCAACGTGTTCGACACGATATAAACATCCCTAGAACTGTGACGTTTGATTTCCTCTGGACTAAATTGTTTGAACGATTTGAAAACCCTTTGTTGTTGGGACTTTCATTCCCGTGTTGCACTTGGTGTTGTGCAGATCACCTCCTCGTCTCGGTATAATCAATACACTGGTTGTGATTGTTCGTTAGGTCTTTTCTCTGGTTCAAGATTGCATCGGAACTGCCTGTGATCGCTGTCCTTTTATAACCTACATTTGTCGTCCCGTTACGATTGGTGACAGTGGTGGGATGAATGCGAAACCGGATTTCATTTCATCCCCGTTGTCGACGGATTCTACCATCGAAACGAACGAGTTATGCTGCGAGGTTAAGCCATCATCACATCAACCTTCCTTTTACAAACTCGATGATGAAATTGATGAACGGGCGTTTAAAGTCAAGAGTTACTTGTCAGCAGTGAACTACAAGCCCCACAGCTTTTATATCCTTAGTTTTTTGGGTGATGTAGCTGTGGAACAATTTCGTGCGTATGGTGTGGCCCCAGATTCACAACCTGAAGTCATATGCAAAACCCTACAAGGAGTTGGTGCCAGTTTATCGCGAAAGGTTCAATGCCAAGAGTCAGCAACCATCGGAATCGGTGGATTCGTTCCTTTGTGACTTGCGGGAGCTAGCTCTGAAAGCGTTTCTACAATCATCCCCGGGAGAAAGAGATTGTCAGATTTGCGACCGTTTTTGTCTAGGGTTATCTAGTCAGGAATTATGCGGAAAATTCCTGCGCAAACCGGTGTCGTCGTTGTTAAAGGCAGTTGAAAAGGCAAGGGCATTTGCGGCGGTGTAGGACTCGATGCGCGACACCTCTTCAGTAACAGAACCCATGTGTTTTGCTGCCAAAAATTCCCCCCAGCCAAGTTTCCTAGCGAGTAATTGCATCTACTGTAAGAGATTTGGTTCCCGCGCGCAGAAGTGTGGACACAATCCGCCTCTGGCAGCAAGCCGAGTAACACGAGGTAGGTCATTTTCATCGTATGCATCTATACCTCCTGTTATCTGTTTCGCCAATGTTGATGTAGATAAGCCACCAACTGTGAACGGTAGATTAAACAATGAGGCTATCTGCTTTTTGATTGATACTGGTGCCCCGTGTTCTACTTTAAACTCGGCCGTGGCAGCCCAACTTAATTGTAAAATAGTCCAGCCTGAGTACCGCCATCAAATATTAACGGCAAACAGCACCACTTTACAGACGGGCTCGCAAGTAGTGATCACAGTACAGCTAGCTAACTTAACAACTCGACACCAGTTTGCAGTAAGCAGCCACCTGCCATGGAGCGCAGTTTTAGGAATGGATTTTCTACGACGGTACTGCGATAAGATCGACCCAACCTCACAGACAATCTGTTTTCGTTATAATGCCAAGAATGCCCGAGTGGAAGGCAGGCCTCAAACTGTAAACGCACTAGAAGCTTCCGATAACCTAGACGAACGGGAATCGCATTTGATACAACCATTACTAACCAGGACGACTTTACCCTATATTGAAGGACTCAAGCTAGCAAGCCTTTTACGTAGCTTCTCCGACGTGTTCCAGTACGGTAGTGAGGAACCTGGGCGGTCTCGACTTGTACAACACGAAATTGATACACCACCCTCTTCGACAACCCGCCAGAAGAATTCCTGTTCACTATCAGTTGCAACTGAATACCATGATTCAAGAAATGCTTAACAAGAGAGTTATACGCCCATCGACTTCCCCTTGGGCATCCCCCATCGTGTTGTTTAAAAGGAAGGACGGGAGCTTACGGTTATGCGTTGACTATAGACGTCTGAATGATATAACGAAGACAAATTCATTTCCTCTGCCACGCATAGATACAACACTCGATGCTTTACATGGCGCAAAGTGGTTCTCCACGCTTGACCTAGCTTCGGGGTACTGGCAGGTTGAAGTCCGCCTCGCAGATCGTCAAAAGACGGCAATCGTCATTCCATCCGGGTTGTATGAATTTGAAACGATGCCGTTCGGCCTAGCTAACGCGCCTGCTACTTTTCAGCGAATACTGCAGACAGTATTGCAAGACTTAGTACCAAGCCAATGTTTAGTCTACCTCGACGACATTATTGTTCACGCTGACACAATAGAAGAGCACAATTCCAGACTGAAGAGTGTATTCCAACGTCTCTGAATGGCTGGCTTGAAGTTGAAGCCTACAAAATGCATGTTTTTAAGGCAAGAAGTATCATTCTTAGGCCATCTATTCACACACTCAGGAGTAAAAGCCGATGGTATAAAAGTCAAACAAGTTGTTAATTGGCCAATACCACGCATTTTTATCGGACTGGCTTCGTATTATCGGAAATTTGTTCCACATTTTGCAAAGATAGCATCCCCATTGCATCAAGTTACAGAGAAAGGCAAGAAATTCGTATGGTATGCTGAATGTCACGCAGCGTTCAATACCCTTAAAGATAAGCACAGTTCTCCTCCAATTCTCGCATTTCCCGATTTCTCGCCATCAGCCGGTCCCTTCATACTAGACACTGACGTCAATCACTTAGCTATCGGCGCTGAACTGTCCCAGAAGTCGGTCAATGGGGAAGTCGTGATTGCCTATGCAAGTCGTCGGCTCGATAAGCGAGAGAGACGTTATTGAACTACGCGCCGTGAAATGTTAGCTTTAGTGTATTTCCCTAAACACTTCCGTCCTTACTTACTCGGGAAACCCTTCAAAGTTCAAACGGACCATCAAGCACTATAGTGGCTTCGCAACTTTCGAGAGCCAGAGGGTCAAATAGCACGTTGGTTGGAGTATTTGCAGGATTATGACTTTGACTGTGTCTATCGCCTGGGCAGCCGTCACGCGAATGCTGATGCTTTGTATCGTTTTCCTGCGGAAGCTGTTAACGCTGTGTTATCCACACCCTCAGCTGGGGCTACGTGCGCACACTATTAACGGAATGATCCGTACATTTCTAACATGTACCGTCAACAACTTGATGGAAACCCAAATCCGACTGGTCGCGAAATGAAGGGCAGATCCCCGGAGGAGCGCTGCTTATGGTCACAGTGGGCGAATTTGCGAGTTATCGATGGCGTATTGCATTTATTTGATAGAGCCAAACGAACATAAAGACTAATCGTCCCATCTGGCAAGGTTTCAAAAGTTGTCCGAGAGGTGCATTAAGAACTGGGACATGCGGGTCAGCGAAGGACTGAAGCAGTTATCCGACAGCGTTTTTGGTGGCCAAAGCTACATAACAATATCCTTCATAATTGTGCCAATTGTAACATCTGTGCGCAAACTAAATTCCTCAATATAGCTCAAACGGTTGCAACAGTTGGCCCCAACCACCGTGTGGGAGTTGATGTGATGGGACCACTACCGACGTCGAAGAGAGGAAATAAATATATTCTTGTGATTGTTGACTATTTTATCAAATGGTGTGAAACCTTTCTGATGCCAAACCAAGAAGCTTCTACCATAACATCATTGTTCATTAACGAGTGGGTCGGTTGTTTCGGTACACCCATTGGGCTGCACTCTGATCAAAGCGCTGCGTTTGAAAGTCGCCTCCTAGAGGAAGTATGTCGTATGGTGCGTATACACAAAACTCGAACAATTCCTTATCACCCTCAGAGTAACGGCTTGGTCAAACGAACCAATCGTACTGTAATGACAGTCCTACGTGCCTTTATTGAACGACACCAGTCAGATCGTTGGGATGAAATCCTGCCACAGTGTCTCTTAGCATATAGGGCTGCCGTCCATTCGAGTACAGGGTACACGCCTTCACTACTAACCCTAGGGCATGAGCTACGCCTGCCAATCGAAGTACTAACACCGCTGGCGCCAAGGAGCTTGGCGAACGGGCTGGGGCCCTCGCGACTCACAGAGTCGGTGGCCTGAGACTTTAGGTGAGATGGCGGCTAACCGAGCTCAGTGGCGTGAATGTTGTTGTTGTTTGACCGAGTTGTCTTTAAAGTGGATGCACGCAATGACGTGGGGCATTGAAAGACGTAAGGAATCTGCTTTGCTGATGATGTCTTACTTTCACTTACAGCTTGGTTGTTTGTTTGCAAGATGTAGGCACCTTGATGTTGAATGTTCGAATATACACTTAGCTATTTTTAGAAGTTAGACGCCTTCCACTATTTTTCTTTCTTTCTTCCAGTACAGGTTATTTTCTTCCTAGTGGTTGTGTGGCAGTTAAGCATCAGTGTGAACCAATGATATATTATTGTCTTTGATGATGATGACGATGATCTTTTAAGTAGTGATTTTCAGCCATTAGTATTGTCCTTTAAAAACGAATGCCGAATTTTAGAAACAATGCATCAAGGAGATTTACTGATCGAAGAGACGGACAACATAGCTCTATACGCGATCCACAAAACAGCCGCAATTTGAGTAAACGCATTCAAGGGCATATTCAGGAAGGGTTAACCAAATGGTTTGTGGTGTACTTGGTCCTTGAGCCTTGCTTTCGTGACGTAGGTTAGTTCGAACGTAAGTACTCAGAGCCATTCGGGATATAAAGCTGAACTTACGTAGTTGTAGTGACGAGGTAGTGGTGGTATATTCCACGATTTTTGTTCGAACTGATTTCGCTGCATCTTATCAAGTACATACTGCAGAAATGTAAATTACAAAATATGCATAAAATTCTCATTTACGGAGTGTTTTGTCCAGGTTCATATACTTTTCCTCATTCCTGGACAAAACACTCCGTAAATGAGAATTTTACGCATATTTTCTAATTTTCATTTCTGCAGTATGTACTTGATAAGATGCAGCGAAATCAGTTCGAACTCGTGTAAAATACCACTACTAGCTTTTCAAGTTCATTTCAGGGAAAGCTTGTTCCAGTTATATAATTGTAGTTGATCGAACTACTAGTTTGCTTTCATAAGGACAGCTTTTTGTAGGTCAGATATCAGTTGGTAGTTGACCTACAAGTAAAACGTCATTAGTTATCTTACCAGAACATCTGTGGAACCTATGATATTAAATTGAACGAAATAATTACACACATCCCGTTTTCAAAATCCTCACTCAACTGCTCTTACAAACAATGATGCATCGATCTGTTTTTCAATGCACTTCAGTCTTACTGATTGTTATGTTACACGAAGACTACAACTACTACAACGTAGTAATCTGTCCTTGTAATCAAACCGATCGATAACTCACTCCTTCGCTTTGGCAGAGTATTCAGTTGTCTGTGTAGGTGACTGGCAGATACTTCGTCTGGTTCCTTTTGGTGAAGCGTTAGACCTTCGGCGTTCTTTCCGTTTGAACTTCAGAATGCATAGAACGTGAGAGAAAATTAAGTGAATTCATTTAAGATGGGAATTATGACAAACATTAAGGGTTATTTCTGGGTTTAGTCAACAAGTAGCCTTAATCACAGTGTAGATTTAACAAACCCATGGAATTCATTTTCAGGAGCGTTCACAAATTTTACAGACTGGGGTGTTTGAATCAGTAGGACATTACTGTTTTATATTCTTAGTTAGATCAATTTAATATACACTTGTATACATATACATATGCATATATGTCTGAGTGACTGGTGCATGTGGAGGGCTACGGCGTGTCCACCCTCGGATCGTTTGTTCACAAGTGTTTTCAACTTATCCAGATTTGAATTAAGATCCAACGGGCGCAGCATGTGCCTCATTTTAACAGGACGAATCAGACAATAGCTTAACCTTAATCGTCGAATAATAACGCGTGAGGCATTTTTTACCTGTTTGGTTTAGTATTTAGTCAGTCAACCTTTCAAAATAAGTTTATTTAGTGGCGGTTAAAGTAGGTCACGACAAATATGACATTACCGGTGATACTGTTTGTGGCTTATTATTATATTCTTCAGCGTAGTTAACCAACTACCGTCAACTTTGTTTGAATTCTAGCGAACAGAAGTAACTAGGAAAAGTACAGCAGTTATTCCAAATACCTACAGCATGTCACAGACTGCCCAAAGTGCTGTTACATTCAGTCACTCCCAGAGAGCAAAACAAGGCCTGATATGATGAAGCAGAATAGGCATGCGTTGGACGTTCGTAAACCATCTCGACCAATAAGGCAAAACTATCTGGCGTAAAAGGAATATTGTCTGTTTCTAACCTACATCCCAGTACTCAACTTCTACTCAGATGATACTGTAAACATCCATAAGCAATACACTTCAAATAACAATGATAAACAAGGTGTTAGAAAAACATAGTTGATGCATAGCTGTCAAGTTTTGCAATCACTGAGCAATATTGTGTTCACAGTCTGTTTATATTACTATTCTTTAAGGCGTTATGGATGTGATGGCACGCTAGAGGTATTTTCTAGCAAACCAGACTGTTTTCTTGAAGGTTGAATGCAAAACGTGACAGTTGGTCAGTAATTTATGAGATCATAATTAAACCTGAGCTGATGCTTAGCGCTGTTAGTAAAGCTGAGAGATAATTATTGCTGATCTGCCATTGGCTCGTTGATCAAATATATACGTCGACTGTTGAACACAATCTTGCTTTTCCTGTTACATTCCAAAACATTCATGAAAATGAAGTCTGACAGAAGAACACAGTCTAGCAAAATCCCAGTAGTTACTGAATTAGCCGTTCTATTCACTGATATGATCGCTGGCCCTCAAAAAACAATAAAGAAGACAAACCGTAGGATACTGGTCATCAGCCTAGACGAGCGGTGATCTGTGTTTGTAATGTAGATCATTATCACGGTTAGATTCGTATTCAAATGAAGTCAACTTAGCAAGACTTCATTTCAACTGACTGAACTCTAGTAGTGTCTTACAGATCTTTAATGAGTCAACGATTTCACAAAAGTGGTTGCCTTCATCAATTGAAAAAACCTAAACTGATTCGTCTCATTTCATTTCCTTATCGAGTATGATTTTCATGGCCGACAAACAGCGTACTCTAGGTTGTATTTCAATTCACACAAAAATACCAGTACAATCTCCTTCATTAGAAACTGTCCACATATGTATGGCTTTGAAGCAAACATTGTCAATGGAATGGTCGTCAAAATATTGTGGAAACTTACTCATAGATTTCCAGCTTAGTTTGGCTGATCTGTAATGGATGAGTTGTAAGGGATTTTGGTTTCCATTTGGATTGAACACCACACACAATTGATCGCAGCTGTCGCATTCCCACAGAAATTTCCAGTCAGCCCACTTCGAAAAGAAGCACTAGACTCGAGTTTCGCTCTCATTAGAGCTCGTCAGTAGTGCATATCCTTGCCACTGCTGGGACTAGAACTCCGGCCACGCTTTCGAAAGGGGGCGACTGGAAAGTCTGTGGGAATGCGACAGCTGCGATCAATTGTGCGTGGTGTTCAATCTATAATCCATAACTGTTTTTAAAAGAGCAGTTTTCATATCATACTCTCATTTTTGTCCACTCTAGACATATGCAAATGAGCCACTGAAATCGTTGATCTTCATGACCCCTGTTACCATGTGAATCTACTACATGGTTCACGTGAGTAAACACTCACATAGCTAATGGACGTGATTGCACACTGCTTTTATCAACCAATTAAGTACAGAAAATTAAACAGATCAACAAGGAAGATAACGACAGCTGTTCAGATGATAGTAACATTATGGCAAGTCACTAAGCTCTACCGTTCTGCTTAATACCTAGACGAGATCTACTACTCCTAGTCTCACCGTCACGCGGTCAAGTTGATATCAGACCATAGTGTTGCTTACGCTCGAATTTATCTAGAAGACGGCACAGTTCTCATCCGTTCACAACCCACCGAATTTTGTTGAACAAAGTTTCTTTCCAGCAATCGCTAAATTGTACTCACTTGCATCACCATACTGTCTTGAACAAGAACTGGGGTGACTGGAGGTATCCCGTCCGTAGCTGCCACTCCAAACCCACTAGATGGATCCAATTCACCGACCTGAGGAATCGATTGAGGCTTTTCGACTTCCATGTTACCCTGTCTCTTTATATTTGTCACTCTGTTATTCATCCGAACCCCAACAGCAGAAGCCGCATTCGA
>JTDE01021486.1:18919-34081 GCA_014338405.1 Paragonimus skrjabini miyazakii | reverse complement strand
TGTATGTTTGAATGTAGACGTAGCTCTTTTTTCGTGGTTAGGTCCCCTTCCCTCCCTCTTTTTTCTTCTCTCTTCCTAAACAGGGTTTGTTTCTTCTTCTTCATGGTTGTGTGGCAGTTAAGCATCAGTGTGAACCACTGATGTATTGCTGTCTATGATGATGATGATGAATTGACTTGCTGGATAACCCCGGACTTTTTAAGTCTGTCCAACTATTCGTCCACAGTTGGTAGAGCAGCATATGACACAGGTCGCTTTAGCCGGAAAACAGGTTTGGCATCTGCACGTAGGTTCAATACTGCTTTCGCTTTGGTACACCAACGAAGGTTTCCCTGGAACACGTCGGCGAATTTGTTTACCAACTTCCCTGTCAGGTTCTGACGAACGTGATCCGGTTTCTGGTCTGCTAGTGGAGCTTCCACCTTCACATGTCTGCACAACTGGCTAAGTGGCATATCCAGCAGTTTCAGATGTTCAATCCAATCCAAACCCAGAAGATCCAATCTCGAATGCCCGATAAGATAGACTGTGCCACTTGTATGGACATCACCGCATTCAATATCACAGTCTAACTCACCAATCAGTGCCAGTTTTTCTCCAGATGCATTCTGGGCTGAATGTTTTGTTTTCTTGTACGCCAGACGGTCAATGTTCTTCCACGTCTGTCGTGAAATCAGTGTAATGTCAGAACCAGTGTTTAGCTGTAAACGTGCCGGACTGCCATTATTTTTTACCGACACGTAGTTTCGGCGTGCAGCAGAGCTGGGGTTAAAGGTGGCCAAGACGGAATTCAGCCTTGCACTTCGTTTCTTCATTTTCTTTCGGTGGTTCCTTGAAGGCGACGGCGGACTTCTGAATCTCAAAGTTGAACGGCAGCACGTCTCCTTGTGTCCGAATCTTTTGCACTTTTGACATTTGTGGTACTTGAATGAACAGAACCGCACATAATGCCAATCACCGCATTATCAACATGCAGTTGGGGGCTTGGATAAGGGTTTTTCACCTTGCTTCTCGGTTCCTCGGTTGCGTGACCGCTGCGAAACGGTAGGGACTGCAGATAACCCCGACTGTTCAATCATGGCTGTATCATGTTTCAGATTGACCAACCGTTGGCACTCCGCTGTCACGGATGCCAAAGTCATGTCAGGGTCCTGTTCAATCTTGTTCAAAAATCTAGTACGAATGCCAACATATTGGGTGGACTGTAGACCGCAGACAAATATTAGACACTTGAACTGACCCTCTGTAATTGTCCTCAACTTGACCTTTCCACATTCTCTGTGGACTGTACTTGCGTAAGTGACGAAATCATCATGTTCACTTCTCATCAAATTGAGGCATTGATACTGGATGTTGAACAAGGATGACTGCTTCCCGAAAATATTCGTCAGTATCCTCAGTGTTTCTTCAGAAGTAAGATCACGAGGTTTCTTTGGCAGAATGAAATCAGTAAACCTCGAATGTTCTGTCGTACTGAGTTTGCGAAGAAGCAATCGCACCTTTCTTGCATCATCCATGTCAGCCAACGCCACTCAGAAGATATCTTCGTATCAGCTGAACCAGGATTCGAATGTCACTCCGGCGTCGGCATCATAAACAAACTCATTGATGCTGTTCGTGATGGCGTCCACCGTTGAACCCGGTTTGACGTTTGAATTTGCTGACATCAAAGATAAGTTGCGCGTTAGTGTTTCGATTAAGTTCAGTTGAGCCGCATCGAATTGTGCCTGTTGCTGCTGCAGGATCAGTTTCATTTCCTCCACTGAGATTGTCATTTTCCGCGTAGGTTACGTGTGTAGTACCCGAAGTCGCCAGTTATTGGATCCTCACCTTGGTTATGCGCTCCGTCGCTTGACCCAAACCGAGAAAATCAGAAGAGACGCGGCAACACCGTTTATTGGACGGACGAGACAAAACTAGGCCACAGAAGCTTTAAATTTATAGGACAAAACGATTACCATAGATGGCCGACAGACATAGAGCGAATCAAATGAAACAGTCATATATGGCAGTCATGGTATCAGCGCAGATCACGTTGCGGGGGGCATGAAAGAGCAACGCGAGAAAAAGCACAGTCCAGGTAACGCACAGGCGTTCGACCGCACATCTGCAATCTGATTGACTGAGTGGAACCATACTACCACCCACGGCCATACCATCCGAGCTGGGCCGGCCGATCGATGTGTCGTGACATATGATCGCAAAATTTGCGAATAGGTTTGGAATTCCACTTATCAATTCACTATAATTACTTCAAACTTGAGAATAATTATAAAAATCATACATATATACACCAACTCATCATGACAAAGAATTCAGCTACCTAGTCAACTGGATACTCATCAATAACGCCAAACAATGGCCTGGTGATTAGCGTAAAGTTTCGTTCTTTCAGAAAAATTGTAAGTGCTGCTTTAGTACACATTGAGACAACCATTATTATACCCTTTAGATCACACACTTGTTTAAGGAAGTTCTCTAGAACGGCAGCCAATGTGTGTTAGTGCAGTCTGCGCAGTTAGGGTAATAAAATAATCTGACCTTGTATCTTTGTGCTGAATATCACGCGGACGTTGTTGTTTTGTAAGCATTAACGTTATCTATTTGGGACAATGGTCAGTCGTGGGACCGATTGCTACTGAACTTTCGCTGATAAGCTCTGCTCCCAGCATGATGGATCTCCTGGGAATTTTTCGAAGTCTGTGAAAGAATATGTTGATACCCTATTTCACACGCTGCTAGTTAGAAGAGGGCCGAAGGTACTTCTATAGGATCAAACTGTAGATTTTTTTCAGGGCACCTCAAAGCGTATAAAGTAGCCCCAGAATTTGGAATAACTAACTGCAGAAATTAAAAGACATTGCCGATCACCCATCTTAGACGCTGGAAAAGTAGTTGCGTTTTGTAGTCGGCGCTTATTTTGCTGCGTAAAATAAACGGTAATAGCCGTGTTGCGCTGTGTCTAAGAATGCTGTGTTCTATTTTCAGTACAATTCGAGTAGGTGTCAGTGTGCTGTAATTCTCAGCAAACATCCTTAACTGAAACACATTCTCATACTAATGAGATTCCATTTACACTAGGCACACGGAGGGGTATCTGATAGCTCTCCCAATATTTTCATGTACCCTTTGTCCAAGTCACTGTTGCATACCATCGTAGAAGCTCAGCTCATTTTTGAGCCACAAACAGCTTCTCATCACTGGAGGTCCTCAGCGGGTGGCCAGTCAATAAAAACCGCTCCATCATTGATTACAGTGGATCCTGGCTAATTAGTCGTTGTTTAACTATGATTCCGCAATGTGCTCAAATAGTGCAAGTATGTTCACCGAAAAACAGGGCGCGACATGGATCGGCGTCCACGTCGTTAAAACGGCCACAGATGCAGAAATCGGCTGTCATTCTTCGTCATTTCGGTGGTGATCGTGCACCCTGTGTGAAACGTCATGAGAACCGACAAACTGTCGTTGTGTGGCGATAAGTCGTTCAGTAAATTTAAATTTTATTGTTTAGTACCCACGTATATGCTGTTTGTTGTTTGTCCGCTCCTTTGCACAGGAACTAGAGCCCATAACGCAGCGGTGTTTTTGTTTAAACAGCTTGAAGGAAACAGTTCGTTGTTGATTTCCGCTTGCCATTTGTTTGAGCGTCGGTTCGCTCGTGCCATCTTGCGAATTTTTACCCACCATTTCTCTTCGGTTGGACCGATATACCCTAATTCTACCTCGTCATCTTGTTCGTGACCTACCAGGTATGGGCCTTGATCACTCCTCACGGTTGCTTTTAAACATTTACCGTGAACGATTGCGTCTCCAGCTTATTTATCAATCAGTGATTATTACTGATGAGTAGTCGGGGATTTGGTTAATTTCAAGTTGAACATCACTCACAATTGATCGCAGCTGTCGCATCCCCATAGACTTTCCAGTCGGCCCCTTTCGAACAGAGGAAGCACTAGACTCGAGTTTCGCTCTCATTAGAGCTCGTCAGTAGTGCATATCATCGCCACTGCCGGCCGGGACTTGAACCACGGACATGCTGTTCATGAGGCAACCGTGTTTACCACTGCGCCATTGACCTCACGTTAGGCACGACCGAATTATCATATGTGAACGCTCAACCACTTTCGCTTGTGAGTAACGATCGGGCAACCTGATCATTGCCCACAAGCGAAAGTGGTTGAGCGTTCACATATGATAATTCGAAAGGGGCCGACTGGAAAGTCTATGGGGATGCGATCAATTGTGAGTGATATTCACCTTGAAATCATTGATCATCTTGAATGAAATCAGATTATACTTATTCGGGTATCAGCGAAACTAACACTTAGAAGCTTTCCATCCCAGGAACGTCGTCAAAATGAAGTCTTGCTACAAACTACATTTTCGCTAAAGATACGTCACCGTATTTAGCTCCCACAAACTTGAACCATTCAGACGTTACCTCGTTCACACTTTCAATTCCGGAGGTTCATTTTATTCTCATTATATCGGTGATTGACCAGATCTTGAAAATTGATGTAAACCGTGCTTTTGACTGGCATTTTTTCCACTTTTCTTCTGGAACTACCGTTACTTTTTTTGCCGATCACCCTATGGTTTGAGACCCACTCATTTGTTTTCGAAACTGGAAACGTTTAAGATGATCGATGTTCTATATTCTTTAGCTCAACGCTTGCCTATTTCACTAACCAGTATGACCATCCCTACATTCAGTTTCAAACGTTAAATTTTCGGTAATCTCTTCGTGTCCGAGCTGACAGCACTGACAAGATTGTCTTTATCTTGGATTCGGTTACTCTTCTTAAGTCGATACACAGTTCTAATACAACCATTTGTAGCGTGTGTTGTGAACACTCAGACTAGTCGACTTGGTGAGGCCGTCTTGTTTAAGTGGCCGGTTTGGCTCAGCATTTTGTCTCTCAGATAGTTTTAGGTATAGTATGCATCATTGTCTCACTCGTCGTCCTACTTCTCAGACCTGGTCTCAGGTTTTCCGCAGCTGTTGGTCGCAGATGGCATGGCTCTTCAAAGAACTGACGCTCTCATTGGAACACATACCTGGGTTCGAGCCATACGCTGGTATATCGTTACTTCATTCGCAATTTTGCTGGGCAACGACCTCACCGGTTGTAACGAGCGGATGTCGGGTAACTAGCAAGTCGGCCATAAACCACGTGTTCCAAGCTAGCTTATAATACAAGTTCAGCGGGTCTAACATCAAAGATCCTACTAGACTTCCAGTCCCCTTCAACAGAACGAACAGCGTTTATGATCTTATACGAAATACATTCATTTGTCATGTATCCTAGAAAAAATGTACGGCATCTTCAATAGCGCACGCCACATCACTTGATAAAAAAGATCAAAAGCATTTTCGTGCCACTGTTGTTAACCCTATATATGTTGCGTATGTTGAGTAGACCAAACTATCTTCACTGCTCCGTGAGGTTTATATTCCCTGCTGTTTTGGCATTCGGCTTCCTGTAACCCATCTTACCGGCTATCTACGGATAAATGATGTCGGGTGAAAGTAAAGATAAAAATGTAACTACAAATGGAAACGCGCAAGATTGGTCTTACCCGTCCCATAAATGCAGTCCGTCTGATTTTGCTAGCGAAACTGCTAAAACGAAACCGATCACCAGCTGCGTTTTGTTCATCACAGAAGGGTGCACTAATGACGCTTTTCTTAGATAACATTGAGGTGATTACCACTGTTATTCAGACGGTTCAGGCCTGGTTCGTCTTGTGAGTCTCAGGCTTCATAAAATCGGCAATGACGTGAACGAACGCTAAACATAACGGCCATCCCAAACGGGAGAACGTTGTATTGGTTGTCCCTGTGGGGAATGCGCGTCGAAGAAACACGGATATTAGTTCGTATTATCCATTTACTGGCTAACAGTCCAAATTTGGGGCCTTGCAGCAAGACGTGTTCGAGAGTGGCCGAGTCTTTTATTACAGTCGAAAAGTTGGAGGTGACCGTCAGGGTTGAATGGGTGAAATTAGAGGCGGACGTTTTGGTAAATTTGACCAAGAATGTGCTGAAACAGTGTAATTCAGTAGTAAAAGCAACAGGCATTTCCTAACGAAAGTCATTTTTTTACTTAACACAGGGTGGCCTTATCAGCATTTTTTTTTACCCTTACAGCAGGCTGCATGATAATCTTATGGATTTGTGTTCGGGCTCAGAAGTGGATACTTATTCCGTAACTAAGTGAACTCGGGTGAAGTCGTTTCGAATTTGAGAATCCTAGGTCGAGAGGGAGTGGAAGTATGTGGAAATAACGATTTGTTGTAACAGCGTTGTATATACTTGTCACCGAGTTTAGCCCAGCTTATAAATGTAGTGAGTCGGGAACTCTGAGAATGAAGACGCACCGATTTATTGGGATCATGGATGCAGTCGACGCTCACTGAGTGATGGGAAACCTTTCCGGTGTTAGGTTCAACGACGGTCAACACCGTTTTAGCACTTCAACAATTGTTCTTTCAATTCGGATTCCTTAATACGTTCGTATCCGACAACAGCACGCATGGTCTACACGGCAGGCACATGCAGAAATTTCTGCTCCTCATTTAACGCCGGACACGTCCCTCTACCATGTCGTCTTCAATCTGTGCTGTATGAAGAGCTGATTTGGTTGCGTAGTATAATAAATTCTGCGACTAACGTCTGTTTGATTCGTGAAGTAACATCCTTACTCGAGGTGAAAATATGTTATAATCTTTGCCGATTGGAAACACAACCCGGTTAATTTTCATATCCCTGTAATGTTGTTCTAAACGGCTTAACTTTGAAAAAATCCGCTGTGCAAATTTCAATCGCCATACAATTTTCCCTAGGTTGCCTACATTTCCGAGATTATCCTACTCTCCTCTAACTCTTCTATATCCTCCAGGACGCCGCGTTCGCTCTGCCTGTGTCTACGCTCGACGACCCAAAATACACGGACCCACCAATTCGAACACAGTTTGGTTATCACATCATAATGGTTGAAGGGAAACGCTAGTGTTCGACAACCTTCGATCAGTGTGCTGGTAGTTAACTGTATACAGGCGCATAAAACTTCATTCATAGTTCTGATTTAGTAAATATAACATCGGAGAGACATGCAATATTGCAGACTGTGGACGTATCAACTGTTAATTAAATTATTTTCATGCTTGTGAAGCTCAATTTCATGTGCAATTAACTATCACCATGAGAAAACATTTCCGTTACGCCGTGTAGCCAGCTTGAGATGCAAAATTGCTCGTCAACTTGTAGAGATATTGCTTCTCGCGAGAGGCGTATAACGAGGACGATACCCTAATCACTTCCTGCGGCTGTTACGAGAATAGTCTGACTGTGAACAACGACAGCCTCGGCGTACTGCCACTGTTCACATCGAAACTGCGTGAATGAATAGTGGATTGGCGTAACACTGCTGACATCCATCTTAGAAAAATTGTCACTGCACCATCGTGTCGTATTCACACAATTTTGTAAGACAGTCATCGATCGTACGACAAGGACTTATATCAACCGTTTGCAAAAGTCACGTGAATAAAGTATTAAAACACGAAATGTAGCAAACATGTTTTCGATAAGATCTCATCAGACGGTTAAGTATAAAACAAGAAGAAATGAAAACGGTCACATGCGAAGTTTGGCTATTCTGACAAATTTGTTATCAAATGTATGAAGGCAGTTCAAGCATCGGTAAAGATTCAAGAGAACGATAAAGTAGTGAACAAAACTTGTTTTATGTTTGATCATCAGGCTAATTGCAACACGATAAATACGAAACAGTAAGTAGGGTGAGTCAGAAAAATGGTCAATGGAAGTTATGGGCGACGTGTTTGTTATCAGTTACGCAATCACTGTTCCAAATCGTGGGTTTGATTGATTGTGGGCTAGAGGAGATTAAGTGTCCGCACGAACTTCTGAGCGCAGAGGTCAGGGTTGCGCAATCGGATACTAGTGGCCTCGGCAACGGTCAACATTCGGAATCTCACCTTTCTTACTGACAGATTGACGCTTAGATCTATCCTGGCGATGACAAATTCCCCGTACCATGCACTGGCACGCTCGTTAATCACCAAGAAAACAAAATATCAGGCATATTACATTAAAGATTCTTTTGAACTGATTTGGACACCATCAATCTTGCTAATAAGTTGATGTGCTTCGTAGACGTTCAGTCACCGTTTACGAATGTCCCGCTAAACGAAACAGTTGGTCATCGTTGTGGGGTCGTTGCCACGAGTCACGTCATTTTGCTTCTTCCGATTGGTATTTCGAAATAAACTTAACGACTGTGCACTGACAATGTCCACTTGCTTTTTACTGATCGGTGCTAGCGCCAGATAGATGGGGTAGTAATGGAAAGTCCACTAGGGTCCATCTTGGTAGACTTTCTCAAGTTAACTATTAAACAAGTGTTAGCCATGGACATAGCGGGTTTGCCATTCTACGAACGCTACGTCGATGACACGTTAATACTGAGTCGTTTTAAATAGACAGTAAATAGTCTAGCGCGACGCACAAATTCTCAGTCCAACTTGAAGGTAACGAGTGAATTTGAGACCAATAACTGTTTGCCGTTTCTGGACATGCCTAGAAGTCATCGAGGAGATAGCACTATTAAATGAGCTGTCTACAGGAAATCCACGCGATCCGGCCAACATGTGAAATTTGGTAGTTTCACGCCGGCTTACCATAAACGCGCGACAGCAGATATACTGGTCACCCGAACAAGAGGAAGCCATACACAGCACAGCCTTACGGAGGAATTAGACTTGGTCAAGTCTGTGTTGCAATCCATAAGATCAGGGACGACCATCCGAACAGGTGGTTACTGAGAAGAAAGGTTTAAGGGTGATTACAATAGGCAGAAATAACGCGAAGATCAGTAAATTGGATTAAACGAACACTGAACGCAGCCGAATTCCGTGTATTCGCCTAGACTCACAAACTACTTGTGCTTTCAATCAAAGGAGATCAGCTTGCCAGTGCTACCTAAAAGTGTCTACCTGTTTATACGTAACTGCGAGGAAACTTAAGTAGATGGGACCGACAGGTACTTGATTTCAAAAGTGAAGGAACATTTGTCTGAATGTGTGCAGAACGACAATGCCACTGAAACACGCAAACAACCAGACCACCGATCAACTTATCCATTCCACTCGTACATTCAAAGCCTTGTCAGGTCATCCTAATCCAAGATCGCTGAAACAGTCGAAATCGATTGAGGCCGGCCCTGTGCATTCAGAAATAATGGTTCGTGAACTTAGTGACCATCCCCAATACACTCCTTCCCTATTTTTTTATATAAGGGATTGATTCGTGTCATTGTAAATTTAGCACCGACGGGTCAGTACGAAATAATTGCGTCTACTACTCCCCTTTTTCCGAATGTTTTTTTTTAAACTTCTGAAGGAGGCTATTTTGAACTCTACCTTGTGTCAAGCTTTTTTCATCATATTTGACCGATTGGCTGCATCCGGTTCGGACTAGCCTGACATTGTGACCCAAGCCAGAGGACGTTTGCGCCTAACCATCACCACAGGTGGCGGCTCACGGTGCACCATCCGTAGTTCCATTCACACGCTACGTATCCAATGCAAACTCGAAGGAACAAGACCACGAGGCGTGTGAGTGAGGCTTTTGTGTCCAGCCGGTCAGTGCTGATTAGCTGAGTGATAGACTGGCTTGAAACTGAAACCTCTATTCCTCGAGAAATAAACAGAGACTCGAATGGTAAGATCTAAATTGGGAAGAAAAATACTAAAAAATATAATGCAAGAAATGGTCCAGCACAGGAGTATATGTAAATGCATTCTAGATAGGATATAGAGGAAAAACAAAATGCAAGGTTGGACTGGAATAAAACAGACAAAACATTCACCGACAAAGCTGAAGAGAAGGAAGGGTAGAAGGTCACAGACACAGGTTTTTGAAAAGGGGAGCGAGTGAGTTCTAAACGACGGTGATCATTAGTCGATGCGAACAAGAGAAAAAGTAGATATGACGGCCGCACACGTCGTAAAGTCATATAGTCATTACGATCGATGGTTCCCTTGCACATCGCGGACGCGCAATAATTGTTCACTGAACTTGCGGATACATGAGTATATATATATATATATATATATATATATATACATATATATATATAAGTACATACACGCATACAAACAAGTCTACGGTCATTCGTACCAATGATACAAAATAAACTGCAGACAAACAAGATTAAAACTATGAATGGACAGGAAGCTAAAAAGCATTCTCATGCACGAATTGGGGTCAGACAAAGAAATACGGTCAAAATTGCAGCCGGATAAGCAAACTATCTAGATATGATGAGATCTTTATATAGCACTGCGATAAATTTTGGTTGGCTTGTCTTATAATAAGCCACGAAAGGTGACGTATAAATAAAACATAATGGACACTTGAAACTGAAATTAGTTTTTATCACGTGAAAATACGTTACCAATTGTGGGGATCATGTCAGCGAAGCGAAAAATGTTGGTAGTATATGATACATGATAAGTGTGTGTGATACATTATAAACGAAACAATGCACTCTTCATTGGCGGAATGTCGGTAAAGATAGGTTAATTAACACATGAGAAGCCAGTCATAGTATGACAAGGTGAGGTGAATCTGAATCCACTAAACTGTTTTGATGGTGAGTATTCTGCAGGGTATATCGCGTAGGAAGGGATAGGGTGGAATTTAAAGCGAAATTCGTTGAACGGGAATCATTGGTAATATGCAGAGTTTGTGTGTTGACACTTAACGGAAGGTGTGATAATGATAGCGAATCTACAACCACAGTGGACGCTCTATGTGCTAACTCAGGATCACCGAAAGTCGGATTCGGGGACCCGTTCGTACGACAGTCCAAAGACAGAGCAATCTGTTCCCCGTGTTCCGCCCAGTTGACAGACAAGTCAGCGCTGTTATCTAGAAGTGAAGGGTCGCATGCGCCCAGGCCAAAGTTTGGTGGCCATTGGGTAGATCCGTGTGGTATATGTGGTTGGCAGTCTCTAAAAGGTGAAATAGCACAGACGGAGCGGTAAGCTTTCAGTACCTCAACGGATTGCGAAGACGTATGGATCAGAGTGTTCAGATCGGAACAGGCAGATGCACCAGTCCTCTGATGCTCATAACCGTATACGTTAGATGTTGAAACATTTTCTTTCACAAGTGTGGACTCTTGTTTTTCCGAGGTAGTGAAAAACGACGTGGTGATTTTGGGTTTGGGTAATTCTGCGTGGATTTTAACAGAAATTTGTTGGGTGAGATTCCCTTCATTACAATGTTGTGGATCTCCTGTTCGTGTGTGGATCTGTAGTGCCGAGGGTAAAGCATCAGCATCAAGGTCAGTGGTTTCAGATAAACAAATACGTAAGACGGGAGAATCAGAAGGCGTCTGATCGTTGGAAGTTTTCTGCGCGATCTCCTGGGATGGTT
Source organism: Paragonimus skrjabini miyazakii (assembly GCA_014338405.1). Classification (NCBI taxonomy): domain Eukaryota; kingdom Metazoa; phylum Platyhelminthes; class Trematoda; order Plagiorchiida; family Troglotrematidae; genus Paragonimus; species Paragonimus skrjabini miyazakii. The sequence continues at coordinate 22,614 of JTDE01021486.1, read as the reverse complement.
CAATTACCAGAGGCTTAGAATTGAAGCCATCCGCGATAGGCGAAGAAGAATTTGGCGCAACCGTCTCTGTAACTTTAACTCGATGAGCAGAAAGGAATTGACTATGCAAGGAAAAAGTGTGAAAGTTCACGTTGCGGCATAAACGTTTAAGCCGGTAGTCGTATACACCACGGCACAAGAAAACGTTCGTTGCAGTCGCTGTATCTGGGCATTCGTCAGCGTGGGAGCACTTGAAAAGTGATAGATTATAAATGAGACGTCCTGTGAGAAATGTATTATTGATTGACAAACGGGTTAACTGACAAACAGAACGCGAGAATGATAAAAATGTAAACGCAACTTAGTGCCAAATACTTAAAGCGATGAAATCGAATTGGTACAATTCGGGAGGTTGCAAAATGATCGGCCAGGGAAATATTTATCTGCGCAAAAGTTATTGACGGGCTATCGGCCTTTGTATGAAATTGGTGCTCGGGAATATACTTGTTGACCTGTTGTCAGAGAACTTTAAACAGGAACACTGGAGATAACCCTGGTGGTCTTACATCGATGCCATGTCATCGTAAACCTCATAATTTCGAAAGTAACACACCCGGGAGAATTGAGTCAGGATTGTCGCAATTGGGTCCCAACTGATAGGCTGTACATTTCAGGAGATACAAAAAGCAGCAGGCCAGACAATGACACCGGTCGTCGTGTGAAAGCGAGCGGTTGAAAAACACAAAACGAAATTATTCGAAGGAACCAAGGACTTGCGGAAGGTACGTTACTGAGACTAGGATTTACAAGCAGTCTAAACCATTTAACAACTGTCGCAGCTCAACGTTTTCAAAAACACTACATTTCATTACCAAAGTTTTGAAGTTCACCGGAATGAAGAACCGTTTAATAAACACTGCTCAAACAAACAGATTCATAAATTACATATTTTACCAGCCAGGTCAGGGGCTACTTACGCGTTTATCACGCGACCATTATGCACAGTGCAAATCAATTGTTAAAGATAATAATTGCTGTGCGTCATCAGTCATCGCGTGACGAAACATCTCGGAAGTTTTATCAAAAAGAACAGTGGCTCGTGACTCCTTAAAGAGGCACGGGGGGAGCTGCCGGTTTATGAGCAACCCCACCAATAACCAGTCAGTGACGTCTGTAAAGGGCACATGGGCAGTATTTCAAAGATGGGAAAACTCCCAGCACACTCACTTCGTACGTATCATCAGGAAGATCCCCAGTCGAATTAACAGCACGTTCAGGAACAATCCGATTCAGCCGTGCCCGCGAGCTTGCAAACTTGTGGGAAATATCGAAAAACAGATAGTTACTGTTGATTTAATGGTAAAAACGAACGTTTTTTTAATATTACCAACAAAGTGTAAAATGTGAAGCTCATGAGAATGAAAAGTGTCAACTTATTAACGCTTTCATCTATCCGATACTGGGTAAGACCCTGAACTTACCCTCCGACAAAAACGTCAAGCAATATACACCTTACGCAGACCTTGTAAGGGCGTTTCCATCAAACGCTCTCAGATAACAAAGATGACATCAAGTCATGAGATACAAAGAGTCTGTGTCAAGTTATAACCTGATTGACAAGTCATCGGTTGTATTATCTCGGAACTGGAAAACCGAGTTAAGATCTTTCAAGAGATTGCAAACGCACGAAATGTTGAACGGGTAGCAAAGCCGCATTTAAGGTCTCGGATCGGTAAACGCCCCTCCCCCCCAGAGAGTGTAAGGACCTGGTGATCGCCGGATATAAAGGATAACGCTGACTGCAGATGTCATTCGACAGAATTTTGGCAATCATATCATTTCGCACATTTTATCGTATAACTGACTGTTACCAGCTCCACTTGGAACGACGACGCATTCAGCGACATACATGACTAGACTCTGTACAAACAGAAAAACTGACTGCTAACACCCAATGATTGTGCTTTGCTACGTTGCATTGTAGTTTTGGTTCGTGATGATAAATCAGAATTGTCTCAGACGTACTATGCTTGCAGAATCAGTTAGCTCACTTGCTGCAGTGTTGTAAAGAGATTCGGTGGTGTTCCTTTACATGCACAGTATATTAACTTAATCTGATTTTGGGCAGTGACGTAGTAAATAAGTCCCAAAAAGGAAATATATTAAAATAATTAGATCCCAAATAAAATTCTAAATGATCGTAACAAACCCGATTGTGTGGGAATCGCAATCCGAATAAGTAGTTGAGCACTTTGAAAGAATTGTACCTTTAACTTGGATCCTCTGTATTAGTACCCACTTGTTGCCTACATTTAAACTTACTTCTAGACGCATTTTACAGTCCGTCTTATTGTAAATTCCGATTACTGATGATTATTTCACTATTTGCCTTATTAAATATATACATTTTTAAAAAAACAGGCGCCTATAAAATTACCTGGAGGTATTGTGTACGCACCAGGGCCACCTGCGTGTCCCACACTCGTGATGGGACACAAGCTGCGTTCTGATTGGTCGCGCCTTCAATGACCAACAACTCATTCGTCCATGCGCTTAAGAATGAGGCTGTTGCTTGTAAATGTCAGAATATAGTATGTGCTTCTACTGAGTAACGAGTTCTCTCTACCGTTGTTATAGCCTGTAAAGTTTACCGTTAATAGCACAATCATAAGAATACAACAGGTATGAAGATGTGTTTCTCTAAAATCATGTAAGGCTCGAGAAGAAGGGATCTGTCAATACAAAACAGACAAGCTTGAGTGACAAACTGAGGAACGTTAAGGAAGACGAAACAAAACTTCGAAATTTCCCAGAAGGTCAAAAGAGTGAGACAAACACAATTGGTTCAGATTGGTGAGGCATTGTCGCATTTGTTCTCTGTCACGAGAACTGACCATCCATGAGTGTCAACAGTGGGAGGATCGCCTGAGTTACAAGCAACCGACTTTGCTAGAAATCCTTGTGAAGTAAGTCAAGCCGAAGAGGTCGATATGCGTTGGTCAGGTCGATGGAAAACACTTCGCGAGGTTGCATCTCAATGAATCACTAGAAAAGATGCTTTTCTATCCGATGAGTCTGTTTGTCATTAGAAATCACAATTTCTTAACGAATATAATGCATGGTTGTTAACAACAAAAACGACACTGGTCTTCAAGAATAAAAAAACAACCGTGATAAGAAAACCAAACTGAGAATAACGGTTTTCAGTTCCATTAGCATAATCAATAAAACGTTTCTGTAGTGAAAACCTACTCGGTTCACTGCTTATCTGAACGTCGACAAGGTGAGTGACCGGGCTGGTTTATATGGAATGCGCTTCGCACCTTCAAAGTGCAAAGTGCCACTTCAACTCCTAATTTCTTTATTGCAGGTAATTCGCTCGAGAGTGTGGACAGTTTCAGTACTGTCTCGTCATCCTGCAATATTGTTGATGAGATATCAGCGAGGATAGCAAAGAGACGAGTTGCCTTTGCCAAATTTCGTCATCTGTGGCGTCGAAAAGACGTCCGGTTGTCGCTGAAAGAAAGGGTATATAATGCTTGTGTGCATTCCATTTTGCTTTATTGTTCGGAAACTTGGCCTGTTCACAAGGAAGATATCAACAGGCTTTCTGTGTATAACCATCGTTATCTCCGTCAACTAGCCCATGTTAAGTGGACTGATCGCGTGAGCAATGTGGCAGTTCGCCGACGCGTATTCCGTAACGCTCGGGATGC
>JTDE01021484.1:0-11686 GCA_014338405.1 Paragonimus skrjabini miyazakii | reverse complement strand
ATGGATACAGGTACGCCATTGACTGCGACACATCGCCATCTCGGATAGCGTCTCTAACCAGCGGTTTGAGTGATCACGAGGACCCCCCCCCAGGCAGGCGACACCAACTGGACAAACAAGCTAACTCTTTCCTCTTTTCAGATACTAAGAGCATACCTCCTTCATTGTATTCGGCCAGTTCGTTTCAAAAGTCAGACTAATAAAACATAAGTAGTTTGCTCCGCTTCGTCACTTAACGAAAGTGTGTTTGTCCATAATCACTTCTATCTTGTCTAAGTTGGAGACAAGAGACGTTCATCAACATCAAGAAAGATACGACGTCCAGGTATTATAACACCGTTGTAATTTCATATTGTCGCTTGCCATTGAAATATTTATGCATTCCACTGAGAATGTCCAGTCATTGCGCACGTGATCTCACAGTTATTACAGAAATCTTTGAAGTCTTTAGATCTAAGTGTCTCTAATTCCCAGGTAAGAGTAATTCCGCATCTTATCACAAAACTGCAACTATTATTCGTCTAAATCGAGTTTTCTTTCGTTTTGTATTTAGCCTACTGTGGTCATCTGCACAGTCAAATTTTTTAACACGTCAACCAGCCTGGGGCTACAAAATAATACAAGTTACAGTCTCACATGTTGATTCTTCTCGAGTATGAATAAATTGTGCATTGCACAAACGTAACGGGTTAGTTTTGTAATCGTCTCAGGTAAGTGTTTCCACGGTCTAGAAGGAAGGTCTTAATTTTAGCCACAACGCGTACACGGGACTTACCCGTAGTAAAACTACGAATGCTCCATTACAGAAACGAGTGATATGTAAACATTACGGTTGAGCAGATGCATATCGTATGCCCACCACACAGTCGTTGTAACTTCAATATTGACTGCTGTGCCTCCCGGGGCCCACACAAAGTTTGGATACTATCGCGATGACACTCACATACTGCATCGAATATGCTATCCGAGTTGAGTCACGCAAACCGGTGATTTAGCTGTCAGTAACAATTCAGCAACGAAACACTGTTCCCAACCAAGCTGAATCAGTTCTAGTAGGTTATGGGATGCAGCACTTCCTAAACTATGGGTCGTGAAGGTGTTTAAAATGGACAAAAAACGCGAGCTCCAGTTAAACCGTTTGAACATCATGGAAATTATACACGGTATCTTGGAAACAAGCACCCAAGAGAGCCACAAAACACGCAGAACCGGCGGTTCCTGTGGACTCTAACAGCTAATCCATCAGTTTCCAGATCATAACCTATATATGAGAGCTTTTAGGCTCAGTAAATGCAAGACCGCATTGTGAGCAACAGAAGAACAGTATCTAAATAATTGAAAAGTGTTTCACAATTTTGAATAACAAGGAGCTAAGTATTCATTATGGATCTCATGCATCTCGTTGAGAACCTACATGTGTACGGTGAGCTGAACGGATAAAATGGCGACAATGCAATGGAAGGTATAGCAGTGTGGGTATAGCAACAACCTGTAAGTCTGGAGGATCACTGAGATGAGCAACCAACTACTGTATCACAACAAAGTCAAACCCCGTTGCATGAGGGCGACCGACACGTTTGAACTGGAACTAAAGATTCCTTCTCCTCCATCAACGGGTTGAATTCTATCGAAAACACCCGGAACTATGTTGGTCGCAAAACATAAAGAACAACAGTTCCAACTTGACATTGACAACCACGAGGAAGCTTTGAAAACTGTTTGGAACAATACCCGTCGTTGACAAGAATAAAAGTAGTCAAAAGCACAGCACATCGAGTTGGTGAACTGACCAAAGTGGGAAGTGATAACAATGAGAACGATGACCATTTTTGTGAGTAGGGCTAATAGGTATTTCTATCAGGAACGTCTAGTATTTGAGAGATAAACCACATTTTTGGCTCCGTGTACAACAGTTGCCCTACAGGCGAAATGGCGTCCGTAAACAAACAGTGTAAAAATATAATAAAAGACTGTAGTCTGTCTCAAGTAACCAACAATGATGAAATTGATTCTAGATTAAAATTACTGACCTGATGTGCCTTTACCGCCTTGTGATCTGCACCGGGTAGATAAAGAACGCAATTTTCGAAGGGCAAGTTTACGGCATGCCAAATTTGACTGACGCATGCGTCTAGTTCGACGACTATCGTTTTTCCGGTGTAAATGATTGTTCTGTCGAGACCTAGTATCTACCTCCTCGTCTGCTGAAAACGCTCGATCTCCGACACCCGACTTCAGATGACGGAATGGTGATGAATGGGAGGAGCGGGATAAGATTTCCAGTAGACGAGGAAGGAATGTGTGTGTTATCCAGTCCTCAAGCCAGAGTGTGTCATCAAAAACAGCGGTGCTTGGATCCATGTTGTAGAGTTTTGAATTTGAGACGATTGTACGTAAATCCGCAATACATTCATGCATACAGCGGTAGGTATCTTTTGACCCGGAACGGAGAGCCAATCGCATCCGGCTGGAACCGGACAGCGTGTTATCCAGTCGTTTGCGTACAGTGGACAAATCCATAGGACAACTGACAACGCTGGAATAGTCAGGATAGTGGCGGGACTCGATCGGTTCGCGAAAGAAAGCACTGCGACGGTTAGCGTTCAAAGTCTTCAAGAGACCAAGGCAAGTAGGAACCCACCTATCAGGGTGCATACCATCGCATTCCGAACAAAACTGGACAGGCTGCAAGGTAAACTTGCTGACGGTAGAAGAACATGCGATTGACAACCCTTTTGGGCGCTTCTGTGAACGTAAACGGGATGATGGTCTATGTTGACTGTCGGAAACAGTCTCGCCGCTACTACTTTCTGTACTGTACTCAGCGTAGCTCTGCCGTACAGGCTGCCGCCTGGTCAAATGTCGGTTTGAAGGTGCAGTACCCGGAAGTTCGTTTGGTAATGTAACGGGTTGGCCGTAATGAGAGGAAGAAACGACCGGGTTTGAGTCTTTGAGAAGCCGCTCATATAGGCTAGGGACAGAATCCTGTTGGGTACCGAGAGCAAAACAATAAAAACAAACGAGACCATACGGTTAGTAATGGTGAATTTCGACGTTTTGTAATCAACATGTCTAGACATGTACAAAGAGAGAGAGAGCACAAAGAAAAGAAACGGAACATTCCGTCCACACATATGAGTCCCGACTCTAAAAACGTTGTGGATGGAGGGAGAGCAAGTAAGTATGGCTGACAAAAAAGCATCAAAATTATTCTTATTTCAATTCCGCATCACTGAAAAAAACATAAAAACGCATGGTAAAATGAACAGTGTTCGTTTGGCCGGAAAGGTCAAACGCCAGTAGGCAAGAACACATAGTTTTGGCATCGTTGAAATCAAGTTCATTGGTAAGGTCTCATTGATGAATCAGATAAAACTTAAAACGGGGACTCGGAGTCTGGGATTTCGACACTGCAGGGCGTTTACCTTCAAGTGGCCTGTGTATAATCGAGACAACGGTGAAAGCTTGGGAAAAAACCACCACTGGTCGTATGAAAGACAGTCTGTGTTGTTACCACGTTGTCATCATACTCATTTATCGGACCCACATTTTCAAACAGAGGTGATATTTAACGAGTAGGGACTGAACCATGTGTAACCAATGTGAATGAAAACATGCACAAGACAAAACATTTTGGCTCATGTTACCAAATCTGAGTTTTGACTCAGCGCAAAAAAACATACCGCAGTAAGACCGGAATCCTGTAAACAACGTGTGCAAAGCTGGTGAACTAGTGAGGCGTTCTGTACAATCGTGCTGTTCGGCTTATTATAGCGCACCGTGTTGTCCAGCATCTGCTGCAAATCCGCACTGACAGCAGCCTGTTGACGATAGAATCCGGTGTTCAAACGTGCAGCCACAAGGCTCAGATCAACTGGGTATGGATTGACAAACACGTAGTCTGGGTAAGTCATTAGATCAACCGGCTGGTTGAAGTGTTCACTGACTGGCAGCTGCATAATCTGCATAGACGGGAGGGAAGAAGAAATTTTGGAACATGAATCGAATACACCTAAAGTGACGATGGCCCGTAGCTTCATATTCCTCGTTATTTTGCTGCGTGTGTTGCGGTATAGGTTTCACTGACATTTTGTCGTTCGGCGATAAGCATCATGTAAAAGAACTAGTGAAATATCGACTAACTGTTTCCGCAACTATATTGTTTGTTTGCGAGGTGGAGATACCTTAATGTTGAATGTTTGAGTTTAGACATAGTGTCTTTGCGTATTAAATTCCATCTAATTTTCCTTCACAGTAAAAATACCATGTATAGCATTTATACAACAGTATTATTGTCGAGGCGGAAGACTTACATGAAAAACACCTGATAAAATTACACGACTGCCTGTTGTGGGGGCAATTTAGTCGAAGAATAGTAAAGCGCACTTCTGTCAGCTTAAGCCAACACCTCGATATACCCACTGGTTGCAAATCCTTCAAGAAAGTTTATCTCAGACTTCGTCACGTTTCAAGACGTTCGCCAAGCCAGTTGGTGAATTGTGAAGTTTAGTATGTTCGTATGCTCTGCAAGTTACTAACTTCCATGGATTTTTCTACACGAGATAAGAATTGCTGAACAAATGGACCAAACCTCGTGACATACGAAGATGTTTTGGTGCTAATTACAATCTCCCGCTAATTTGTGAAAATGAAAAACAACAGATTTCTAGCCATTTGAGAACTAACAGGCATGGCCGAAAACATTCTTACAGGATTAGCGGACGTCAAACGTCAATGCGTCAAACAGAGATCACACAATCCATCCGAAGATCATGTTAACAGTGTATCCACTCATCAGGCTCATCCGGACTAAACACTTGTTAACCACTAAAGCATGCGGAATGTTGTTTGAAAGTCATAAAACACAAATTACAACACACAAAATGCATTGCTTCCCTACCTATTGATTAGACGAAATGGTTCATCTCCACCGTCATTCACAAGCTAAAAATTTTTATGTAACATGAGTTGCACATTGGTAATTAAGACATTAAGGTCGAAAAAATTTATTGTTTCACTAGAAGTTTTCAGTTCTCGGATCAAAGAAGATTGCTATCTGAAAAGTGACTTAGTTTCAACCGTGGGCCACGGCACTGTAGAGTTGTCTTAAAAATCAAGCATAAGTCTACCACGACCGATTGACGTATTCTCCCTTCTGATCGCATCCCAGAATCCGTAGTTGCAGTCGTATCAGTCGAACGGGAAATGAGCCAGATATTTTTGGATGCCACTTGCACACTTTCAGTTACTTAGGAGATGATGTGTAAGGCTGTACTTCAGTATTCCTGAAGGCGGGAATTGGAACTTTCAGGTGACTTGGCACAGCATGCTTGAAGTTTTTCGCCAGTTGTTTTCAATAATTATCTCCTAAGGAAAAAGAATTGTAACAGTGATGGAACTGCGGTCCCAGGTGACCCGTCAACTTCACATCAGACATCCTGGAATCAAAAGAATGAATGCACTAGGACGCAAATAAGGCTACTGACCGACAATTGTGTGTTGGCGTTTAAGGCATCCCGAAGACCCCAATACAACAGTGGACAAGCCTGGCGACGCCACAGTCCAGAATTCCCTTGGACTTTGCGGGACCACTTCACGGACTAGGTTTCTCATCGCTCTGGATATATTAAGCAAATGGCCGGAGATCACCCGGATGCAACAGATGAGTTACTACCTTTCAGTATCAGATCTACAGCAGATTCAGGTGTCCCGAATTGTTTGTTAGTGACAGCAAAAACTAGTCTGCCAGGTCGGCGTTCGCAGATTTCTGCGAATAGAGTTGTTTCAATCACATACGCCAACCTTCCTTCCATCCGTAATCCAACTACCAAGTTGAACGTTTTATCGGCAGGTGCAAATGCGTTTGCCAGAAAGTTCACGGGGAAGGAACTAATACAAAAGTGTTGGAGAAGTTTTCAATGAAGTACCAAGTGGCGCCAAATCTACAAACGCCAGGTGGAGTAGTTCCCGCTGAAATCAACACCAGCTGGAAAAATCGGTTGCCGCTAGATGCTTTATGGCCATCGACAACCACACAGGGAGAACAGTACCATCGACACTACGGATTTAAATATCGACGTTTCTAAACCGGTCAGACAATATTGGCACGCGACTATCGGAACAATTTTGTCAAATGGAACACTAGTCGAATTCCGAAGTCGACTGGGGACGCCACGCGTGACGTGTAGGTGGAATACGACCTAGGGGCGCGCAACACCGGACAATTTCGAATCACGGACATCTTCGAGTGTATGCAACAGGGAGAATAACCTGCCATCAGATGTTTCCTTCGGTACCATCGGCATGCAGAGGCTGCAATCTGTCACCATACCGAACATAAATTGAAAACCCGCTACACACTGCCGGCAACCTAGACGAGGAGCAGGCTAGAAAACACCTGTACAGATCAGGTCCCTGCTTCGATCTTATGACCAACATAGTCAAAATAGAGGTACTAAGGTTAGGGTAAAACTTACACTAAAAACAGGACGCTGAAAACATATTTGTTATACCTTATGATATTCAAACGATAAGGATTTTATGTTCACTCGACTTTTCTGTTTCCAATATGCCCATGACGGCAATGAGAATAAAGACATACAGGCGAACATGTTTTCGATAATTCATCTTCAGGCCGGTACAATTATATAAGGAGTTAATAGAATTAGATCGAGATATCGATCAGACTTGCTACAGAAAAACTAGGTCGCTGGTCTGTCAATTGGCGATGACTTGATTGGTCGGTTACTTCACGCTTGTCGATTGGTTTGACCGCGCAGGTTGGCCATCGATCCGATGGACTTGTGGTCATAGTAGGTGCAGCGTTTGAATAAACCGTTTTTGATGGCATAATAACGGGTCAAGTAGCCTGATTCCAATCGCCTCAGCAGTACAAAGTGTTCTAATTCGGATGGCTTTTGGTGGGTTGCCTGGCACGCGATATACCACCTTGAAGGCCTGATCAGTTTTCACCTGATGCCCGCTTTTAACCAGATGAACGAGGATAGCACTGTTGACCGATGGTGAATCCCCGTGTCCCAGCCACTGTGGATGGTTTTCTCGGATTTGTTTCGTAAGTTGTCTTGACGTTCGACCAACTTAACCTGCTCCACGGGAACAAGTGAATGAGTAGACACACATAGATGTGGTCTGAACTATCAGTCTATCTTTGTTATAAAACGTGAGAATTGGGGATGTGGAGAACTGAATACGGAGTTCAATTGTAACGTAAGTCCTGCTAATTGTCTGACTGGGCCTATTTGTCAGCCATTCTGCGGTCTGTGCTTAGTCGAGTGCTGTTCAAAGGTAATAATGACATCCGAATTAGAACACTTTGTACTGCTGAGGCGATTGGAATCAGGCTACTTGACCCGTTATTATGCCATCAAAAACGGTTTATTCAAACGCTGCACCTACTATGACCACAAGTCCATCGGATCGATGGCCAACCTGCGCGGTCAAACCAATCGACAAGCGTGAAGTAACCGACCAATCAAGTCATCGCCAATTGACAGACCAGCGACCTAGTTTTTCTGTAGCAAGTCTGATCGATATCTCGATCTAACTCTATTAACTCCTTATATAATTGTACCGGCCTGAAGATGAATTATCGAAAACATGTTCGCCTGTATGTCTTTATTTTCCTGTTTCCGCTTTCACGTGGAACTCAGAATTACAGAACAGACTTTTCTCTGGTCTAGTTAGATCGAAGGTTCGAATGAACGAACCCGCTGTTGGTAGAAGGCTATCTTTGTCTTCTCTATTGTGCAGTCTTTTCGTAAGCTGATCCATTCACAATTGGTTGGGGTTCAGAATATTTCGTAGGGACACTCGTGCTCATCGTCACGACGAACTGCATCTGCTGCAGCGTTAAAGTCGCTCACGTTTCGAACCGGTCAGTACACCTTCTCGCGAAGCAAAGTGAAGACAGCAATGAAATGCCAGGCACACGGAGCTAGATCACGCAACGCTACGTTCACACCCAGACCGCTGACAGAACGATCGGGAAACTTTAAAATTAACTAAGCGATGAAGCACATCCAGCACTTAATGCAGGTAACGTCTGTGTGAGTATCAAACGATCAGTCAGTGCTTCAACCTGATCGTATTAGGGATTTCCAGAGTGGCCACATAATTGTATTGCGGCAACTTATCAAAGTTGAATGTGCAATTCATTTCCCATAAAGGCACTCTGAACAACACCCAGCCTGCTACCTTCTAAATGCATTTGTTCGACTGATTCGAGGGATGAGTAATGTATGGCTGACAAAAGAGAGGACAACAATAAAAACACAGCGGGGTCGTATAATATTGTCATGGGGTACATATGCCTGCGGGTAAATGGTGGCCTAAAGAACAAACGGCACAGCAATATAAAGGAATAAGTAGAAAGTGTGGGTACGGAGACGTATTAGAATGAGGTATCATTAGAAAAAGGAATGAACTGGAAACAAAAATACCACTACCGTAAAGGTTTGCACGTCTCAACGACAACTCAGTCCTTTGAGAATTTAATGTGTGTTAGGGAGTCCATTTTTCCATCCAAAACCGCCTCGTTCATCGAGAAAAACGATTTTAACAATCAGAATGAGCGGAACTGTCCAGAACAATCGAGAGGTAACCTTGGCTATTTTTTATCTGTCCGACCTTTATTCCGCTATGCTCAATGGTGGGTTGGTGACTTTAACTACTATTTTCGATAAATGTCCCTCGAGTTTCTGATACGAGTGTTTGTAGGCCGCTATGTATCATATAAATAACTTGTAATTTTCTCCTTGTCGCACACGTTTTTGGAGCGGAACAAAGCTGCTTTTTGCACCCGTTTATTGGTTTGTCTTGGGAGCAATTACGGGGACAGTCGCGTTATTTTCGGAACCGACATTTTCCGTGTTAATTATTAAGAGGAGAAGAATTCGACTTTTGTCAAGCGCATTACTATTTCGAGGATGGACCCGTGTATTCTTTCGAGGGTTTACAACAACTTGGTAGGTCGGAAGACAACCATACGTAATTTGCATAGCAATAAACATTTATAGGCTTGTTGCTGTGTCATGTTGTCTGCGTCACGTCTTCTTTTCAGTTTGAATCTAGATTGGCACAGTGCACGTCTCGAGGGTCAACCAGAACAAGGCCCATCATCGAACTTTATGAAGGACACTGTTAGGAGGCGCATCACACCACATCGATCGGTCGGACCAGCTCCGATGGTATGGCCGTGTGTGGTAGTATGGTTCCATCCAGCCAATTAGATTGTAACCGTGCAGTCGAACACCTGTGCACTATCCGGACTGTTTTCTGGCGTTGCTTTCTGGTACCTCCTGTAACCAGATTTGTTCTGACGCCCTAACTGCCGTATATGACTGTTTCATTTGATTCGCTCTGTGTCTGTCGACCATTTATGGTAATCGTTCATCCTATACATTTAGAGCGCACGCACTTACGGCATGCGAAGCGCAAAACGCTTTACAGACAACAGTGATAGAAAACGAACAATCACATCTTAGGGAGACTACATCATACAGGTATACATATGCATTGCGCTCAGAGTCGCGTAGTCCTAGCGGCATCGCCATGGATGGGTATGCAATTAGTATTCCGTAGTTTGTTGAAGCGGCGTGATTAATAATGCGATTTCGCGGTTGTGAGGCAATTAAAAACAGGTCACAAACTATTAAGGACGGAACAAAAAGGTCAAGTTATAAGATATATACCTTGTCGAGACAACTTAAGAAACGGTCGTTTTCAGTGACCAAATCGAATGATCGCAACCATTCGGGCGTCGTAAATCCGTCGAAAGTTGTCGGTGTACCGTATAGCAATTGTATTTGTAAAGGAGGTATGAGAACGAATCCGTTGTCCAGTTGACCAGAGAGAATGTCCAATTCTGAAAAAGAAATACGGACAGGTACAAGGGGTTGTGATAATTCTGCGCCACCATGTTTACCACTATGTGATCAAAGTAGCAATAAGATGTTTAACAAATAGGCTGAGATGAGTGGACAGACGTCGGAAACGTGACAGTTTCATCTAAGAAACGGGTTGTTCCGATTTCCACCCGTAACTGAGTGTGAGAACAATCGTACGCATAATTTAATAATGTCAATAGGATACATTTTCAATATTTACATAAGACACACTCGACGATATACGAACGGCTTAAGTATGGACAGTGGTAGTCAAGGCAACCATTAACTGTGCTCGCTTGCCCGTGCGTGTACGGATGTAATTTCTTTAGATGTATACACGTCTTCGAATACAGTCAAGCAAAGGTTGACCTTACTTGCATCGGGTGTCCCGTTTGATGTTTTTGTAAGGTATGCGGGACGCCACGGATGCATATCCCAAGGGCTCAGACGATCTAGACCATCAGACGTGCATTCCGGAGACTGCTGGTCCACATTGGAAGACTCTACTAGTGCGTCCAGTGGCTCACAGCCCGTATCATCGGTTTCCAACCAGTATACCAAAAAACGAAGCCAAGGATCTGGGAGCCGATGTGATGACTGTCCGCACAAGTTTGTCGCGCTGCAGCTTGGTGTGGGTTGAATTGTATCATCTTGTTGATTAGGTGGTTGTACAGACTGAACCACGCGCCCACGCCACCAGACAGTACCGACTGGGCAGATGAACAAATCACCTGAGGTGAATGAAAGGTGAGTGCAAGGAATAGGCATTAATGAATCAGAGATTATTTGTTAACAAGTGTAACTTTATTACAGTACGTTGAGTTAAACCGTTATTCGATACTATACGGAAAGTTGACAATAGGAAACAGCAGCTCAGTCGAACAGTAGCAAAAGTCACTCGAACCGCCGTAATGGCACCGTTCCTAGAAGGCATTATTATACAGGTAAGCAGAATCCAACGTACATCACTTTTTTAGGTTGTAACCTCGAAGGTCAAAAAACAAGCAATGTGTATATTTACACAAAATGCAGACTCAACAATCCACGATATTTAACCCAAATGAGCAATGAGGCTTATATTGTTCACTTCAGCAGAATGCATTTGGTCATACGTATACCTATTCACAACTGAAGGGTGTACAGTCACGTCTTTGCTTGACTGCGCATAGGAGAACACGTATGACGGGATAACTTTCCACACAGTCTAGTGGCAAATAAACACACCACTTCTGAATCAGCTATCTCAGTGAATTCATACATTTTTGCAGCTTCCTAGTCGTATGCAGATGATTCGCGGTTGATCTGCAAGAACCACACCGGGTGTCTCATTCGAGGCACAGACTCTCGAACCGGCTTGTCATTGTCATACCCTCGAGGAATTCATCATTTGTTCTAGTATGATGAGGAAACACACAGCATGTAAAGCATTGTAAGGTCGTAAAAAGTGTATTCACACTCTCCGTCATACAGCGGCGTGTGTTTACAGTGTTTACACTAGGAACTAGGAATCTGGTCGATATTTTCATGCTAATTGTGTGCACTTGCGGACGACATGCAATCAATGTGTGTCTGAGCATGGCAGGCTCAATTCGTTGGTATGTAGTTGTCAATCCTTAACTAGGACCTCGAGAACATATCACAGATGATTTGCAGACAGAGATACAATCATTAGAATATCACTGATGAGTAGTCGGGGATTTGGTTAATTTTCAAGTTGAACATCACCCACAATTGATCGAAGCTGTCGCATCCCCATAGACTTTCCAGTCGACCCCTTTCGA
>JTDE01021483.1:53721-88281 GCA_014338405.1 Paragonimus skrjabini miyazakii | reverse complement strand
TGGAATCCCACTCTGGCCCACTCCGATCCGACTCTGGCCAGAGTCGGACCGGCTCTGGATTTTGTTGCACGCCCACTCCCGACTCCTTGCCAACTCGTGCCAGAGGCGGACCGACTCCGGGCCAGAGTCGGCGTGTTTACTGGGTTTTTTATGGTATATAAATTCCTTTGAATTCCGACAGCCCGTTGTCGCACCGATATACGTTCCGTTTGCTTTATTTCATTTTTTCATCCCATCCCTACTGTGATGCCTACCTTCTCAGTACGTCTTCGCCTGTTGGCTCTAGGCAAACCAATACTCGTTGGGGTATAACTCAAGCAAAAGCTCGACGTCGGAACTACATGCCCCTACGAGAATCCGTGAGCCACGCCTTCACGTTTGTTATCGAAGTAGACAGAACTACTAGGTGAAACAAATCGAACCCAACCCCAAAACCTTTCTCAGTTTTAGGTCTCAGTTTGCAAGCTCTTCCACGCACTTTCTTACCTGTTATTTTGCAAAATCAAGTGGGGAATTGGCTTTTAAGTGTACGTATACGAACTACCTGACCTTGTTCAATAAACTACCGGAGATAGGGCATGTTTGATTCGTGTTACTACTTTACATGTTGACAACTTTTGACACGAAACATTGACGTGCAGTGCACATTTTTCGGAATCATGTTCCGATCTTAAGTGTCGAACAGGCTAATTTTTGACGTAATAAAGCTCTGTCTGTTAGAAAGTTTATTGCTCCCTGTTATGATTTCTCATGTTAACATCCCTCATCATGTAACTTTGGTGCTACCGTTTTCGTGATTTTTCATTGTTCTACCTCTCCATGCCCCCTTGTTTCCTCCTTTTCGTTTTTCAGGCCTCTCTATAGGGCAGCCGTGATCCTTAGAGAAATCACACGATTGCTTGTTACTACGCATCCGTATTTTTCGAAATGCGTTTAGTCAGGAAACCTGTAAACACACTAAACGCGTACAAAGAAAGAGCCTCCTCAGGGCTCGCGGGAACAAAACGTCTTAGTTAAACATATGCGACGACTAAGGAAGAATAAACATTTGACACTTTCTTTGCGACTGCCCGACGGGGAGACTTAATCTGACTTCTTCGTTGTGGTCGGGTTATCCGGACTGTGCTAATCGACAGTCTACAACGTCGCACCCTGGAACCAACACCTTATCCTACCGCTGGGTCTTGTGTGTTAGAGGTTAAAGACCCTTTATTCAAGGTTATTTCATACAGTACAATGGGTCCTGACAAGATCGGCCCCAGACTTCTCAAAGAAGCAGAACTTTTTTATAAGCTGTTTAAACAGACACTCTGGGCTGGCATTATCCCTAGTGTGTGAAACGAGGTGATGGTCACATTCATTATTGAAGCGGACAACCCGCAGTTCTCCGTTAGTTGTCAAACCGTCAGCCTATCTGGCATTCCATGCAAGATAAGGGAGCGCCTAATAAAGTATTCCATCCTCAACTTCTTATCAAACCATCTTTTTTCTTCTATCCAGCATGACTTCGCCCATAAACGGTCAGACATAACAACTATGCTCATTTACATGGATACTCCGACGGAGACCAAAGACAACGGCTTCATCTCACATACTATCTTTTTTGGCAGTTGTCAATGCTTTGATTATGACCCACATGGTCCCCTGGAACACAAACTGGAAGCCTATGGTAATCGAAGAGAGGTTCTTCGTTGGTTTGCCTCTGGCCCTGATAATGGAACTTCTAGAGTTAAAACCAGATCACATATTTCGCCTTCCTATTTCATTTCTGTGGAGCTCCTTAAGGGTCAACGCTAGGTCCTCTTTTACTTCTGATCTACATCAACGACCTTCGGGACAATATCTCCAGCAGCGTCCTTCTATACGTCGACGACCTAAAAATCTGGAATGCCACTGATCCAAGTGCCCTACAGATTGGTCTTTACGTGATTAAGCGCCGGTCGGACGATTGAAGCCTCCTACCGAATGACATTAGGTGCGCACACGTGTCACCTGGTGGAGATTCTGGCAATACCTTCGTGATGCATAGTGCGTTCAGCACAGTAGATATCATGAAAAGGGATCAGAAAACAGATCTGGGCATCTGGCTGTCGTCTAATTTTATCTTCGCGCATTACCACGAGATGGCAGCGAAATAAGGGTTTGCTACTCTTAGGATGATTAAGCGCACTTTCCCTCGCATAGACAAGAAAGCGTTCCAAACGCTTTACGAGGTTCATATAAGACTACTGCTCGAATATGCCGATCAAATTGTGTGTGCCAGCCTGTAGAAACATATGCTCGCCGTTGAGCGTGTCCAGCACGTGGTCACCAAACTAGTCACGGGCCCAAGAAATGTCATGCATGAGTCTCGACTTAAAATTTTTGGTTTGTACCCACTTGAATTTCGACGGTTCCGAGGTGACTTGATTCTCACACACTTCTCTAGAGTAAGTCTCGTTGGATAGTCCTTCATCATCGCAAATGATGATGGCCGGCAAGAAAATAAGAAGCTTTTCAAGCTTCGTCCTTGGACCTTCCTTAGACAATAGTTCTTTTCTTATAGGGACATTAACAGCCTTCTTTCTGAGGCCGTTATCAGCGCTTATAGAGATCGCTTTAAAGCATTACTTGATTCTCACTAGCCTAAACCATTTTTATGCGAGTAATCTCATTTCGTTTTTAGTATTTACTGTAATCTCCAAAAGCAGTGCTACACCCTGTTTCCAGTGTGTGCTTTTCAACTTAACAGATATCCGTTTGACATTGAACAATAAAAAACGGCTCGATCCGGGTGCCTTGGGTCTCTACCTGGAACCCATGAATCGATCGTTGAATCTCTAATTTCACTTGTGATCAGCAAGATGACGCATGTTGAAAACGAAAAACAGTTTGAAGATTAGTTTATAAAAATAAACGCCTTTGAAGAGCCACTTTACACGTAACCTAACCGGTAGTTGCGCTAACCATTTAGAAATTAGTGACATGAGGACTGCAAAAGGTCGCTAACTTTAGCGTGAATCCGGAGAACAAGTTGAACTAGACCACTGCCGGCTGTAACAGAGTATTGAAACCAGTTAAGTGAGAAACTAGAGTGAAAACCGGAAGCGTCTGGCCCGCAATTCCGCACGTACGGAATCACACACGTAAGATCACCTTGTTCTCTTTGGCTGAGCTGTGTTCACTGACCGCTGCGTCCACCTTCTAAAAAAAACAGAGCAGCGTTATTTGGAATAAGTGTTAAAATACATCGTGGAACGCGATAACTGATTTAGAACAAGGATCGAGGATACCCCAAGTTGTAGGCAGGGACTGGCAAATTGGTGAATTTGAACACAGTATTTACGAAATGAATCACTTTCACCAAGCTATCAGGACTTAGGTGGAGAGAGAGCACGTTAGGTGTGCACAGAAGTCTGCCGAACTTTTGTTCGGTTTGGCTGAACTGTTGCAGTTGACGATGACAAGAAATTTGGGATACCTCAAGTTATTCAGAACACTAGTCGAATGAAGAAAGCCACTGGAACTAACTAAGTCCGGCACCATCACTGGCCAGAGCCCGAACACTAATATGTTAGCACGTACTTCATGTGTAGTTGTGTAATTGCAGGTGGGATGGCTAAATACCGAAAATCACACTGACCACGCCATGCTCGTTATGGATTCAACCGTTTCAGAGAAAAGTCAGCTGAATCTCACAACCATATGTGAACACCTACGGAGCAACGATATGAAATATTCAACGCATTTTCAAGATGAACCTTAAGCACTGGATAGCGGTGTAGGCTGGTCTGTTCCATGAAACCAAAACAAATTCAGGCAACTGTTTAAAAGGATGAAGCGAGCAAATGAGCAGAGAAACAACAGATTCCAACAACCACGGCGATCACGTGGGCTAGAAACGAATATACCGATTCTGTTTGTGTGAATATATTTTGTCCTTTCCTACTGAATAAATCGTACGAAAGGAATTCACAATATCTGTATTACTCAGTTAAATGTATAATGGAAACTGTGAGCAGAGGGCTTTACTGCTCAATCACCAGTGTTTTGAAGCTGCAAGCAATGCGCCGAATGTAGACAAACATGGCAGAACGGTGAACACAAACCATCTGTGGGCACATCATAATATAGTCATGAATGCGTGAATGAAATCAGAGGGCAGCAGGAAACGTGATAGAACCGGTTAAGAAAACCAACGGAAAATTGATTTAAGGAAATAGATGGTAGGCCGTATGACTGCTTCGTTCGTGATCCGTTTAACAAATTTTGTACAATGTGGAATCCGTATCAATCCGCCGAAGATTGGAAATCCGGGAAGTTAAAAGGAAGCGGATTTTATCCGCTTCATCTACAGATGAAGCGGATCTATTGAGTATCGAAATTATCACACACACCTTATTTACAACAAAATTGTCATAATGTCCGGTGTAGTGTTAAATCACAATAATGAGTGTGTATTTGAGATGAACTTCGAGATCATGTTTTTGCGTTACTGGATGGCTGACTTGGTCGGGGCTGAAGCGTGGGAGCTGCACGAGATATGCCGACCTTACCGTGAATATTATTTAAAGCAAAATCCGCGTTCTTATTCAAAAAAGTACCATTATGATTGTCTCCAATCATTCGTTTAAACTGATCTGCACTATCCTCATCCTCGTCATATATCGATTGTGCATCGTCAGGAAGCTGAGCCGTGGGTTCATCCACGCGATCTCCAGAATGAGGTCTGGTTTTTGCAGTGCTGGTTTGAATTTGATTTCGTACACTGACACTTTCACTTGAGGTCAGTATAGCTTTGGCGTCTAGTTGCATCAGCAATGATCGCAGTCGAGTTATTTCCACGACGTCGGCCGCTCGTTGTTTCTTCACCTCATCAATCTCGTTCATAAGCGTCTGAAGCCTTTCGGTAAAAACGCGATGTCCATGCGTCATATCCATTCGTAATTGAGCGTTCGCATCCTGCAAATACAATTTTACCAGTGTGACTATAATTGGGGATGTATGGTAGGGCCGCCCAATCAACAATTCAACTCAACATAGCATGATTGTAAAATTCATGTGTATACTGCCCATCAGCTTGATCTAATTGGAACATGACAGGTAGTCGTTGATGAAGTTGTTCACGTCTTCCCGTTCTAGTAGTTAGTTAATGAGTGTTCTAGGAATGGTTGTCTTCAATGTGCAGATGTTATCTTTCCGGTATACGCTAAAATTCAGCTACAAACCACTCTAATCTGTCTCGACATCCTCTCGTGAAAACTGAGAGGAAATGATTTCTCTTGGGAGATGAGCTCACCTGAATTCTGGTTTCCTGCAAATAATCTTCAGAGAAGTTCAAACTGTAAACCTTACCGTCAATGAACGAACAAGGTGTATTCACTCTCTAACCCAGGAATCCTCTACAAAAATCTATCAATATTTTTAAATTGTTTACAAAGAGGTAGAATTTTGAATAACAGTGGCTGTTTGCAGCGGACATGTGTGTTGGAGATTACTTGCTCGCCTCAGCTGCGGGTATTGTTTATATGGCAATGTTCCACAACACAATCAGTGTTTAGTTTAGCAGGTCTTAACGAAGCACAGCGTGAAATACTCTGTCATATCAAATACAGATGACTGATAAGTAGTAGGTGATTTTGGTTGATTTAAGTTGAACATCACTCGTAAGTGGTTGGGGCTATCGTATCCCATAAACGTCTCAGCCAGCTCCTTCTGGAAACAAGTACAACAAATATGCATTGCAGACGAGCTTTAACAAGAGAGACGTTCGAGTTCAGTGGTTATTTTCGGAACGGGCAGGTTGAAATGCATATGTGGGGATATTCAATTTATACAGATTAAAATCCTCCACAGTTTATCACTAACCAAAATGCTGATCAACAAGTTTAAGTATCTCTGTGATTCCAGATGAGAGAGAATGCTAATTGTGGGGTCAATGACTGACGTCAATACCACACTGACCGCGTGTATTTTCAAATGAGCGGACGACTTGAACACTACTCACAAATAAACGTGGCTGAGTGTTTGCATGTGATAATTCAGTCATGTTTAATGTGAAATCATCGTCGCTGTGGTCAACACTGTTGTCTAAGGAAAGCGTAGCCCGAGTTCTAGCAACAGTCTTGCCAAGGATATGCAATACTTAAGGAATCTAACAAGAGCAAACTCGATTCTGGTGCTCCTTTTCGAAATGGGCTGGCTGAGACGTCCATAAGAATGCGAAGGCTGAAATTAAGTATGGGAGTTGTACAATTTGTATCAAGCAAATCGTAGTGGAAAAGATTCAGTTGGTCAACCACCGAATCCAGGTTAAGTGTAAACACGGACCTAACTTGACCAAAGCCAGTTCATTAGAATGTAGTGGGTGACAAGATGGCTTTTGTATAAATGACATTGTCAGATCATCTCAACCAACAACGAACACCACTGATTGAGAATGATGCTCCTATGGGATTCGCAAAGCGTAACGCTACGTCTTCTAAATTAGTTTTATCTCTGATATTCCTTAAGGTTTACCAGCTTCAGCGTCATTCTTGGTTATAGTTATTGTGGCAATTATGTCGTACACTTGAATGTAAATGGGCTGTATATAAGTGTATATTTAAACTGAGTTACTAACACCTACTCACCCCCTCGGGAGCTCGCTAACACGTCTCAAATGTTGAATACTTGATTAGTGTTTCAAGAGAATTGATCCGGCCGATGCAATATGAGCAGATGATTTGTTTATTAATTTTGCAACAGAAAGAATTCTGACGTGACGATCCGACTTCCGTTCGCGCTTACTTATTCAGACCTAAAATGTCTCGCGTAAAATTCCAAATGACCGGAGGCTGTGCGAACCTAAGGCTTCTGGCCAGAGTTGCATAGTTCCTGAATTCCGAATTTAGACGTTCAGTTTCATGTTACCTGGTAGTGAGTAAAGCAAATCAAGAATACTGAAGCAGATTCAATAACTATCGATCTTAAATCGACCTAAGCAATCCCACTGTCATAACGTACATTAAGTTGGTTGATTTGGCGTTGCATGTCCCGGAACTGTTGTCTCGCCTCGTTCACGTATTGTGTGTGTTGCGACTGTAACTGGTCGAACGATTGTGTCTGCGGTTTGGAAACAAAATGATGATGAGCATGTTGTGTCTGTGTTGCTCTTGGTGTGTCTGGAGCGAGGCATTTTGTGCCAGCAGATTCTGATGGCCGAACCAAGTCGACTGATCCACTCATACCTTCGCTTCGTTGAAGTGGACCTATGAAAAGTGTGCGAGGACCCGTGATAGATAGCGATGTAAAAAGCGGTGAATCACCTGTACAACAAAAAGGTCAATATGATCATAAACAACCAAAGAAAACAAGCAACCGATCGAAGTGTTTCGTTACTAAATGCATCTAACATAATAACTTGGTTTCGACAAATTAATGTCTGAGATAACTGTTTTCACTTCCGGAGTAGTATAACATAACTTTCGCCCCGTTATTCTCGCTTAACTGCTGAATGAGACTACGATTGTGTGGGAGCGCAACTATACAAACATTCATTTTTAATGAGCCCACCATCAGCAGATTGAGTCAATCGACAACTGCAAGTATAAGTTTAAAAGAAGTCGATTAATGCACAGGGCCGGAAAAAATCAACAACCAACACAAATTCAACAGCAAACAAAACGCAACTGTGTACAAACCCTTGATGGATATTCTACTGTTTTCACCCGCATGTGAGTTAGTCCAACGGCGCTCATTTCGGTTTAAAACTTTTTTCTCCGTGTCGGTCACCTGTATGTTTGTCGTACCACTGACGCTCAACCGTTGACTGGCTGCGTGCGAAACGGGTGACACGCTTCGATAAGCTTGACTGTAGGACAACCGGCCTACGTGAAACAGTAAGGGACATCCGGTTGAACAACACGGGTGTAATAACATAGGCTGGTAAACAGGTTCTGCAACATCAACTTGGTTTTATTGAGTCTAGTAGTATCTCTGCGGTAGTTCCTCTTGAGTATGAGAAGAAACAAACATATGAGTACTCACGTTTGATCATTTTTAACCAGAATGGTTAAGTATTATTATACACTCAAGACAACTCTTCTTGTAAACAAGTGGAAGCTATCTTTACAACGTTGAACATTTCTCATGACGAATGGATTAAGTATAGTTTATATTAATGCTGACAACCACACTCGCGTACTGTACACTGTTTTGTTCTCTCGTATTCAAACTATGACGGGAACGAGTAGCTGAATACAAAACGCGGTGTATAATCAGATTGGAAATATTACGAATGGAAGTTGGTAAAAACAGAATGAATTGGATGAACTCGTCGATACGGGGTGAACTAACTAGTGGCGGAAGGCTGTAGTCAGTCACTATCAGCCACTAGCGCAAACTGTTTTGTCATCGAAGACACCAATCAAGATGGCCAATTAGGCACATCATCACGATCATCATCATCAAATGCAGCAATACACCGGTGACTCTCGTAAATGTTTGAGTGAATGGAAATTTCTATAAAGGACACTTGAGGAAACCAAACTGATTAAGTGTATCTCGTGTTAAAACAAGCAGGTGGCAAGCCAAGCCAAGACAACCAACACAGGAGACGAGGCTTCGGAAACAATGGGACTTTCCCATTTTAGTATTACGTCTTATCTGTGAAGAACATCTGTAGAAACCCAATAAGGTCGAGAATGCTCAATGTCACAAGCGTTGTCTTTTTGAGTTCGCGTTGTGGAGTAGCAAGCTTTCTGTAGTGTGAAGATATACCGAGCAGAAAAAGCTCAGCACTAAATATCAAAAACTGAATAGATAGAGAGCCATTTCAAGAGTCTGTCATTCTGATACGTAAAGAATGGTAGTGTACATAGTGAAGTCAGGCACATGAGCGATTTGACATTAAGCACAATTAAAACATTGAGACAGATTGACTTACAGACAGTGGTGGTGACCGTAGTTCCGGAATGTAAAACGGATGCATTGAAGAGAATCCGTAAAATTTTGGAGCGAACAGTGGACACGCGTGTGCAGTTCCACTGATAACAGAAGGCAATAGGCGATAACGACTGATGTGAGCCACCAGGCGTTGTTTTTAGTCCCTTAGTACGCATGCTTAGATTGTACGGACAGATGATCATACAATTCATAGGTGAATGCACAGTGATCTTGAGGTCGCTTAGAATAGTGGATCTAATTCGAAATGTATGATCACATTTTATCACGCGACTCATGAACCGGGAGTGTTTGTGAAATTTTTAATGAATAGACACTTAATAATATTAATATTAACACAAACTTCCATTCAACTTTTTGTCCTTCTTCGAATTCCTTGATAAACGGTTTACCATAAAAATGTATCGAATCGTGGTTTCACATAAATGACAGTAATACAATGTCGATCACACGGAGGATCAAGTCCGTTGCCTTAAATATGTTTGTTAAGAGGTTAAAAAATCTTAGGTCGTCAAGGTACGTTAAGAAAGATTGCTTATTCAACTTTTTAACGATTCTTCGGGTAAATAACTGTAACAGATTCGTTGCATTGAACGATTTTGTAGTTGTTCAAGAATACTTCTGAATAATTAATGAACTGTTCACATTTTTGGCACACCATACCCATCGTTAGTATTGACAGTTAATAGAAAACACAACGGTACTAACTGCTGACTAGACCTGAACAGTTTACGATTACAATATCCATGTGATCCGGCTGTAATGACAAAAATGTGTGATGATGCTGGTAAATTTCTAATGTTTTGTGTACATAAAACGAAGATGCACACAAGCGCAGTGAGAATGGTCACTAATGTGACCAATGAAAAGCACCTCAAATGAGTTTCCATTATAAAGAGGTGTAGTTTATTAAAATGCATGTCGTAGCCACGTCACGATCGGAATTAAGCATTGGACTGAGAACGGCTAAAGACTGTTACTCTTGAGCTACAACCAGTGAAGAGTGAATTGTCATACTCACTGCTGATTCCATTCGCTGTCCGGTTTGGTGAGTACAAATAAAGACAGCCCGTCACAGTGAAATAGCAGCCTGATAATGAGTTATATAAAACAGCTGTTATTACGAGCTTGAACCATTTTGGTGGTAGACCATGAGACTAACAGCCTCAGGCCAACTGGTTGTCCAAGTCAAAAGGTCGTCGGGAGAACGAGGGCTTAAATACAGAGCCCTAGCACTATACGGTTATCAGGTCAGTACCATCAAATTTTCCCTATCCTATGCTCTTTCCACAAAATGCCGTGAAATCGACGGAACCATAGGGTAAATAGATATCTTATATGTTCACCAGCCGGTCATCAAAAGCATCAGCAATGAAATAAAACCAAGTGATCTGAGGTAATATCAGAATAGGCCAACTAACCGACCCGGAGAGGGGGATTCGCCTTATCAGGGTGTTCCCAGAGTTGGAAATCCATATAGAATAGTAAATAGAGTCAAAAAAATGTGAACCACGTGGCTGGACGGTACATAGTTTAAATGCGCGCGTCCATCATTCTGCGAGACTCCGTCGGACACAGGTGTGTCTACTGTAGGTCTAGTCCAAACGACACTTAGTATGGGAGCAAAATAGTAGGAGAATAACTATGGTTAGAAACGGTCAAAAAACGACGAACGTAACGGAACGAACTAACATACTCGGTCGCCCTGTTATTGATAGAAGCAGATTTGAAAATGATGGACCACCAGTTGCAGAAAGAAAACCAGTGACGCGTATTCATACACATCGTGAGCACCTCATAGGAGATTAGCTTGCAACCAATCAGTCGGTGCCACTGCAGTGTAAAGCTGATGCCCATATATGATGATTCTGGCATCGTATTTGTCGATGTTGTCTGAGATGTCATGCCTAGGGCACCAGCGGCCTGTGTTAGTGCGGTTTCGCAACTCTTACTGTCAAACCCATTGCAGTGAGCGGTCAGTGACATCAATGACTGATCGCATTGCACAAGATTGATGAGCCGCAAAGTTAATGATTGTTCCATGTGACACCCAGGATACGATATGTGGAAAAATGCTTAAAAATATATGTAGGCAGTTTACAGCGAAAAGACATACTTACGAGTATCAGCAGTTGAACCAGAATTGAGAACCTAGTCTAGTTTCCTTCCGTTAATGATTTGTTTAGCCCTCAGAAGAGGTTTGAGATGGCAAACAAAACATTTTGAAAAAACACTGTTTATTACTGTAAACACACATACAACTGTTATCCAGCCAAAATGAGTTTAACCAATAGTACAAACATAAAAACACTCAAAATAGGTCTAGAGTCAATAAACACTCCATTTAGTCCTCTTAAAATATACGTTAGGCAGAAACGAGTAGATGGATGGTTTTCATTTCAAACCCGTTGAAATTTTGTCCGAACTGAAGTAAGTCACAGATGAACAAGTAATTACAACAAATGCTAAGCAGGTTAGACTCCGAATGTAGCTGGTGGTAACTCTGTATCAAAAATCATAACGCAACAGATATACGTCATGGCATATACAATGATGTATCCCTCGTTGTAACAACTGTTCCCTTAGGATGACATAGGATATTAAAAACATTCCTTTCTAATCTTTAAACGTCCACTTTTGATCTCGTCTACTAAAAAGTGGTCTAATTCGTTTATTTCAATACTTGCCAGAATCCAAGGACAACAACTGTTTTGTATATAAAACCTCAGGCGTAAGCTGGCGAGACTTGTCTCAATATTGTGCGTCAGCAAGCCTGCCGTTTTTATGGACGAAATCCGTGCCACATCTTCTTATCGATCGGTAGGTGAAATTTTCTGATAACAAGCATAGAAGCCGAGATAGAAATTGCCAGTTATAATTCTAGGATGCGTTGACTTTGGCAATTCTGTAGCTCTTATTGCTTTGACCTGGCTTAGCCAGTCCTTGCATGCTCTTTGATAAGTTATGTTTATGTGACTGACTGATGTTTATTCCTTCAAAGCACAACAGTACTTGAAATTTAGAGTTAACAACCTGAAGAAAGCACTTTTGTGTTACAATTACCCTGATCTGCGCTCGAAGAGCAATTCTTGTTCACACAGAATTATGTTACCCGTTGAAATTTGACGAAACAAACGCGATCTAGATGAGTGGGAAAAGTGAGATAACAGTACTGTACAGCAATACCAACTTTGAGAAGTGTGATAGTATCCCTGAATCTCATTTACTGGCCTAGACTACTAGGACGGGTAACAAGCACTAGCTCGACAGAAAACGTCAAGTCTAATATTACAAAGGATTGCCATTCAGGTCATTAAATATCATGTGTGTTACACCCGGTTGTGTCCATCTTTCACCAGGTTGATCACAGCATAAACGAACTGGAGACGCTAACTGACCGCGATGGTCTCAGACTGTCTTTAAGACGGCTCTTAGTAGTTTGTTACACTGGCCACCAATGAAGTATTGAATAGCCGTGGAATGGCTATCAGCAAACTCATCGGCAACATCACGGGGCTACAGTCACCCGGGTTGCGGAACCATATCTGTTCAGCCTTTAATTTGGACCTTATGTGCACCAGCACCTCTTTAACTGTAACTAGTTACATGGCAACGTATTGATTCCTGAAGACTGTTCAGAACAAGTTGTAGTTACTTTAAGGAATTGCTGTAACAGATCACTGTCGGTGTCTGCACACTATGACTAATCCTCCACCGCTTTTAAGTATAACCAGAGCAGTATTAAGGATACGTAAGTGATTCAAGATAACCGGAAAGCTTCCACAGTTTAATGTGCTGAATGACCGACTGGATATACACCGAAGACTTGTCATTTCCATCTTGTATTTTATGTAATGCGCGTCTGCAGCAGACCACTTTGTTATTTTTCGTTGCCCATTTGGTTCGAAGGAAGTGTTTTTTTAAAAATATTCCTCGTCACTGATATATTGAACGATGGTTTGATCCATGGCACCTGTCGGTCGGGTTCATATCTGTATTTGCGCATGCTTAATGGACGGTGACTCAGTGTTCTGCCATAACGCTGTACCGAGATTCAAAGTGACTTGAATGAACAGTAGAAGAGGGTATTATTGTACCGACAACACCTTGACCCTGAAGTATGCACCAGCGAAGGAACAAGTAGACAACGTGACTACTGGCTATTTGTTGTAGTCTGATGGAAGGATAACATAGGAAGTAGTGTAAACCGGCTTATTACTACTTTCCACTGGAAATCCACGGAGAGAATTTAATCAACCAGTACATTCATCTATGTGAGTTTATTCTGATAAATTAACTGTTGAGTCAGGAACCATTCAGTTGTGTGTGGTTCATTAGACTGTCTTAGTGTTTCTTTATAACATACGCACTATTCGTTTTGGTTGTCCGTCACGAGATGTAAGCAATCCTGCAATCGGCAATTAGTTGACATTTGGCTTGTTTACCACTGTACTTGCAGTTGTCATCTTCTGGTTGACTGGCAAATTATGCTAACAGACGAAAACCACTTACCGTTCTTTGCTTGCCCGGCAATTGGTACGCGGTGTGATTTACTGGTTAAATCTGTCGCTCGCGGTCCGGTCACAGAACGAGAATTTTCTGAAGTATCCATGGTACTGAGCAGTTCGTCGTGCGACGTGGTCCCACTGCGCTGTTTCTGGCTGGTATTTACACGCGTCACGGATTCTGTGTTTAGGTGGGCCTCAGAAGAATGTTCCTTGTTTGCAAGGGGAATGAAAGAGAAATGTGAAAGGTTAATTGAGCGATCACGACTGACAGCCAGATTAAAAATCTGGTAGGGCTTAATGGAAGCAAAGTTTTGTTGGACAGAGTTACGACGTACATACAAGTAACAAATTTCTGGCATGCAGAATGCCACCCACGATGAGGCGTAACTGTTTGGGTGATATAGATCGCTTCTCGGAATTCCATTGCGTTAATTCACAGTACTGGTTGGCGTCGCAGTCTGCACCACAACTGTATGATCGCATGCCTTCACAGTGAACCGTTTGACCTACTATTTGACCAAGGAGTTAACTCGTTGCAATAAACAGATCTGGTCAGCAGGTTCCATAGATTTTTAAACGAATAAACATCCGGGCTAAATTTTATGGCTGCTGACTAGAGGAAATTCGCTCCCCTTACTTGCATTCCATATTTTTCTCACCAGCCTGAAACGGTATCCCTTTACCCTATTCACGTTATTTTTTATATTATTAAACTACTTTGTCATTAATCGTCTGCAGCACAAGTAGTCATTCTTGACCTGACCTACTTGCGTGACGTTTCATCTCAGAACTTGCAAGCTCCGTTCTGAACTCAGTGATTTTGTTGAACGATACAATCGTCGTGAACGATTGGGGTTTATCTATTGCAATTATCTGCACATTCCGTCAATAGTATCGTGGAAATGTTTGGGTCCAATCTTGCTTACCACTTGGTAATCTGTTTTTGAACTACGCGTAACTCAACGATCGGACGTGGTTCGTTACATCCGGATTTCTAGGTAACTGACACATCGTCTCAGTTCAGAGGCTTATTGACCAGGATGACTGTTCTCTGGACTACACATGTAGCTTCCTTGTTTCTGTAGGAACACTACCTTCTCGCTTACATATTGACAAAACAAAACCGAATATGTGTTGAAACTGCCGTATCTTGAGCAGTGTATGGCGACCGATATTAAACAAGATAGTAGCAAGACAAACTGCTCTTACTAGTAAAGCTGACCTATTTTTACTCTTGCATGGTAAACACCAGGTCAGTCCACACAAACTTTTGGTAAAAATTGGATACCTTATTAACAGGGGACGGACCATAGTATTACCATCATCATTAGGAACAAAGTTCACATTATCAAAGCATGTTTACTCAAAAAATTAAAGTGAAACACCACATACAAATAGACTTAAGAGTAAATCAGTCACAGAGTTGAAACATTTCAATTTATAATTTATGATGTAAACACGTTGCATTCAATCTGATTCCCAGCCATCCCTGTCAAACGTTTCAACTAAGTTCCGAAATTGGCTAGGTGTATGGTGAAATAACATTACCTCGAATTCTCACCTACATCGAGTGAACAAAACCTATGACTCGTATAACGAAGGCTGTCAACTGAAAGTCCGTTCTGGCTACCTCCGCCTGACCAGTTGCAACACCGACGAAAGCAGTCAGAATGGAGTGTCTGCAAGCAACAGAACATAATCCAAAATGGCATCATTGCCACTTTGTACCTTCTGTAATCATAGTATTTACAAACTAGCAACCTGAGTTGTACTGTGACTCATCAGAACAAAGGGGGTTTAAAAAAATAATATAGCGTTGATCCAGGTTGTCTCATGTAATTCCATGTTTACAGCACCAGTGGTCCAGTGGATAAGAATTTGCAACCTAACACAGGTTGCGCGTTTGAACCTCGTCCGCATCAATTGGGCCAGATAAGTTCGACCAAAGGCAAAACCCGTTATGACGGGTTGCTTATATGAAGATGTGCTCATCGTAACACATGAATATGGTTCCATAGTCGAAGTTACATGGATGCTGAGTTTACCTGAGAGCTGTGCGGTTCTCATCCCACCATGAGCAACGCAGTTCGTGTCACCACCGTTTCCCTTTCGAATCTTGTTCAGACTGTTTAACCAAAGACAAAATCGGTCAGCTTCACTCGTGAACACAGTCAAACTTTGTATTGACGGATCTGTACGTACATACGCGGTCGCATTGGCCGATATGTCAACCAATATCGAACTGGTTGCGCCTGCCAAAATTAGGACTATCGATGAATCTGAATTACCTGGTTAAATCTCGTCATTTCAACCTGTTTGAATAATTTTGATTTCGGTTGTAGGGCTAAATGCAAAGGTTAGTGATAAACAACCGGTGACGAAAAGTATACCAAACGTATGTAGGCTGTATAATACTTGTAATACGTCATCAGACTTCACGAAAGGATTAAGGGTTAGTCAGCAGTGTCCGTGTTCAGTGAGCTAAGTGTTAAGATGCACTGTCCTGTCCTCCCCAGTCAAACAAAACCTAGTCCACCTGGCTCATTCATGCAAAGAAACAAACTGACACCACCACTAGGACTTACTATCAATTGAGGGCTAAGTCAAACAACAGAATGACCAGTTTTCAAGTTGGATTTTGCCTACATCACTCGCTACAGCTTGTAGGAGCCTCGTTTGAATTACCTCAATATAAGCCGGGAAACCATGATCATCAAAATCAACTTGACCCAACTTATCCAAAAGCTCGTATAACCACTCAAACAGACCCGTCGTCTGAAAACCACAAAGATCACCGTGTACAAAATAGACTTCTGACTAAGACTGTCGACACAATTACGGCCCTAGGTGGCTTGAGGATTATCTAACTGAACGTAAGCTCAACCTCCAGGTGAACGAACAGTCATGAAACTGGTTGTCTGTCAACAACAGCGTTCCGCAATGATCTGCCTGAGAACCCCTGTTGCTGTTTTATTCTCGGTCCTCGGCTGCTGTGCACCAGCGATACAAAACTGACGATAATAGACTGCTTATATCCATGTGAAAACGGGACTTACAGGCCCTAGTGACAGACAAGTGAATTCCATCTACAAATTGTGCGCAAATAGCCGAAAGTGCACAAAAGACATTGCACTTCTTATGGGGAACTTTTGATGTCTTTCATTCTGGAGTCTTTACCCACTATGTCCATTCCTGCACACACCTACACCTAGAACCGAGCACACAGGCCCACTCATGAACAGCCATCGTATCAATAAGCTGAATCAACCAGTGTTTTAATAACTGATTGCAGGCAAAGAGGTTACAATTCGAAGAGAAAGCTAAAGCGAACGGCTGTCTTACGGCCACAAGCGAGTACATCAAGCAAGCAACTGGTCACCGAAGTCTTTTGCGAACCATAGTCAGAAACTAGATTCCGCGTTATCTCGATACCGTGGATCTAAAATGTAAAAGAGAAAACCCGACCCAAGCAATGCGGATACACCCTGTGAAACCTGTCGTGGTCTTCTCGATGTCATCAATGTACACGTGCTGGGTCACTCAGACATTGGTGATAAAAAGCAGTCAGCTTTAGGATAGCTCTCATAGAACTAGTGGGGACATTCGAGACCACTAGCACAATACGGTCAAACTTCACCACTGTTCCACTCGTGGATTTAGAGTCCAGTAAACCCAGTAGTCCACAATCTTATAATAACGCCACCTTACCATAGCTCTATCCTCATAGTACACAGGTCAGTAATGAATTTGCTAAACAACCCACATTACAGTGCCACTAGGCAGAACATCGGAACAAATCTGGAACGCCCTCTGTCTGGATACTTATGTGAGTGTTACACTAAAAACGAACGGCCTCAAACCACCACATGGAGAACTAACAGCCTCATCAATGCCGGCCACGTACAGTATGAATGTACAGCAAACTGAAAACATCAGTTACAACAGTACACACTGAAGCATCATGCCGTGAATAAAACGACTTGTTGCTTAAAGTGCCAACCTTGTTTTACTGCTGTAACACGCAAGATTAGCAAGCCAGTCCATTTGTGCTGTACATAACTGACTAGGTACCAGACTAAAATTCGGTTCAGGTGACAAACAAAGCAGTGGTTCAGCGGCACTCACTAAGTCACTTCCTAATTGGTTTGATTGTGGGCACGTAGGAACTAGATATTTTGGCTAAAGCGCTACTGGAGGGAGATTATGTAGCGAAAGGGCGTCCAATAAAGCACAACCATTATTGTCCAACACGCTAGTTAGCATGCTACACGCGCGCTCGCGTTTATGAGTCAGCATTCTGGTCCACAACACGCCCAGGTTTCCGCTCACGCGTCGTGCGTACTTCTGCCCGGTTTATGTGTGTGATCGGCGCCGTCTATCGAGGAGTTTTCCACCTACCATTCTTCGTCTGTTGGTCTGATTTCGTTGAGCGATGGCTCGTCCGGTCGCTCGTGTTCTCCATCTATCCACATTGGGCTTTGATCGTATTCCACGGCAGTGTCGAGATATTCCTGCGAGTGTTGGAATAATCGCGCCTCCGATTTCGTCGTCCATTCTATTTTGCCTGCCATGTCTCGCCCGTTGGTCCGATCCGATCGAGCGATGACTCATCCGATTGCCCCCGTTGTCCGCCATCCGCTCGTCGTGGGTTTTTGAATGGACGCAACCCCCCCCCCGCGTAGAGGTATTCCACCGAGCGTTGGAACGCTCAAACCTCCGGCCTGACAATCCACCATAATTACTGATGGTACGAACCAGTGTCAACTTTCACGCAAGTGATACCACTAGAATAGGTGTTCATAACTTTGCTTGCAACAGAGAGGACATTCCGAAACTGCGAATGAGAGTGGCTGTAGTCACCAGAAAGTCTGTAACCTGCCGCAGTAAAGTTGACAGCGCCGCTTGAGCGAATTTCTAATGCACTGAACCAACCAATCTTTTTTTCGTTACTGATTCACTGTCGTGAGGGTAGACCGTAAAGTTGGCTGAATCCATTCACGAACGAACATACCATTTGCAGGGAGGATTACAAGGTGTGCAGCAGAATGGATGTCAAATCATTGAATCAATTTTTTATTCGAATAACATATAGCAGACTACAGTACAACCATCGAATGTGTTGTGTAGTTTGGTGTGTAGTTTTAAGATGTGTGCAATTTTAAAAGTAGAATATACATTGAGTTTTGTTTGATTTCATATCTACCCCTCTTATGGGACTATCCCACTGATGTTGTCATTTAACCGAGAGCGAAAGGTGGCGACCTCCGAGTATGAAGGGAAATATCAAGAAGGAAGCAGCGTTGGATCCATTAGCAGCATCGTGTTACGGTCTATTACCTTCTACTGGAAACGACCAGGTAGTTGCTTAATTTGCAACACGATCAAAGTTAAGCATAGTTTCAACCCTACTTACCGATGTCGGGGTCGAAGGTCGTGTGAATTTGCTTGGCAAACGCCTTCCAGTCTGCTTGGGTCTGTCCGCGGTGAGAGCATTCAATTGTTGGCTGGCCGTATCCACACTGTCTTTTGAATCACCGCTTGTGACTGCGCAGAAAAGTGGACCATAATTAGTTATGGATGAGTAAATCACGAACAACATATCATAAGGGCATTTATTGAGATAAGTACTCGGTTGAGGAAATATTTACAAACAAGGTTTGATATCCAGAGACCAAATTGATAGACGTATGTTGGCATAAAACGTCATCATAAATGCATCATACCACGTGGGCTAAACATAATGATGCGATGACACTAAAACAAATAAAAGACTGACAAGAATTAAGAATAGGTCACCACATTGAAACAAATGTCCTGGTCAAACTGACACGTGACAGATAGCACCGGCTCTTATGGACGGCACCTGTCAAGCCCGTAAAAATAGGTACAATTCGGTGCTGGGGTCACCGTAATAATCATAGAAAGCAGCACATCACTATTTCTCACTGTTGCCTGACTACAATACAACGAAGAAAAAAATGCAAGCCCTAGCCAAGAAAAATGAAAGAGTACGTCTCTATTCAAACATTCAACATCAATTGCCTACACCTTACAGTCATCATCAGCAAGACAGCTTCCCTAGTGCGTTCACCGCTCCTCGTCATTAGGCGCACTTACTTCACAAGTGACTCGGCCAGAAATTTGCAGTTCGCTTGACCTTTGTGATAGTCCGGTCAAACACACAGAAGAAGAAAACGAACCATCAAGGCGAACAGTGATTTATACCACCCTAGGTCTGGGACCAAAACACATGCCATAACAAGTGTGAATAATATAGCACTAAAACACAGAAGTATAGATTGAATGTGTGTGGACACTGGACGATGAGTCATGAGACAAATAAACACTATCGAACCGTTAGATCAAGTCAGTCCTCGGCCAAGAAAATATAGTTTTACTATCAGTTTTGTTTCATTTGTTAACAGTTCGTTTTTTAGTTTGTCTGATATGTGAACAAACCCGAAAGTTATCTAACCAAACGGTTTTTCCGAGAAAATTACTACCATACGAAGCTACCGAAAAGCATCCAGTTTTCGAACATAACTGGTTGGATGATGTTTGCTGCACGGTATCGTTGTGTAGGTCGACCAGTGCCGCATGTAACACCAAATGGTCAAGTGGAGAAGTAACAAACATTTGACAGTTTTAGTTCTTAGTGGAGTACAGGAAGGTTGAGGTTGACTATTTGGTTTTAGACAGGAGTTATACGGAAGTAAATCTCACCTCTCTTCGCCTTTTGTCTGTAAACACTGTCAGCCTTTTTTTAACCCCGAACTGTATGTCCCTTAAACATAAACATCAATCACTCAATTATAGCAATCGATAACGGTGAAGATGGTGACGATCACAATGATGATAACAGTGGTGATGATGACGAAGATGATAAGGAAATCAATTACCAGACCTTGCATTACGTGTGAAGGTTCACCGACATTCATCAGACTGTCGACAACCCCGTACACTCGAAAAAAAATTTCCCTGAGTCTTACTTAATTTTATAGCACGATCAAATTAACACATCCAATAGTGTTGGAACGCATTGCACGAACTTGTTAACATATGGTCCCCACTGTAATGTCTTCCAAATTTGAAGACGTCCACTATCACATACAGATAGTAAAATGAAGGGGAGAGTCTCAAAAAAAGATACACTACTAGAACTTGCGTCGGTCGACGTTCGTCACCCAAATTGTACACTTCCCAGTAATAAAAGTAGATGTCTTACACTTACTAATGGTCTTGCCTTCTACCCGTGACATAACCAACATGCAATCTTTTCAATCTGTCTGTAAGCGTGAAATTTATGTAAAACGGTACGACGATTAACAGGCACTGTCTCCGGACTCTTTTAATCCTTTAGACCTCGAAAATATTCATCTTAATAGTAATACATGTGTAATTTGATTATTTTAACAATTAAGCAATCCGACTCGATTGCTTTATACGAACATTTTTCACATAAACATATCGAGTAAATTGGACTGTTAATCAAAACACACGGAACGCAGCGTCTTTCAGTCTAGCAACTTCATCTAATTTTATGTATTACGGCTTGCATACTTCTGGTAACCAATGCACTTCCGCATTGTTTCAGCAAACAACTCTGGCGAGTGAGCGACAAACGACAGGTTATTGATCGGAATCCGAGACGTAATGTGGTCGGATATAGCGATACCATTTGAAACCGTAAGTAACCAGAAAGTTTTTGCGACTGACGGGAAAATAATCACCAAGTAGATGTTAAAATGGCAGTCTAGTCGAAAATTGCATTTTGAATGATACTTTCTTTTGCCCTCTATAGACTATAATAGACTACGCATTCTAAATAGGATCTGTGTTATGTGTACTACTTAATCAGGCTCGTAAAACTCAAGAAAAACAATCGAAGCTAACTTTCCGGCTTTGTTTGAGGCTGTGATGTGCTTTTGGATTACTCAGTAACCTGGTTTTGTTAAAAAGACCGTAAGTCCTCTAATTATTGGTTTGTGATCGGTAGGCACGCGATTAAAAAGCCGAGCTGTTCTTCAGAGTTTCCTTGAATTTCTAGAAAAGGTTAGTCAACTTCTCATTGTCAGCCGTGAGTGCACCAAGCGTAGAGTGTACGATACCGCTCATCTTGGGACAGCCAGTTACACAAGCGTTCTAACGTAAGAGATGGCACCAGACACAGCCCAGTCGACCATCAGCATGTTTGTCACAGTTAAGTCAAAATGGTGGGCAACCGTATGACAATAGAATGACGAAACGGTTTATTACAATGACAACAACATGAGAGCATACAGAGCATTCAGGCAGAGATAAGGCAGTAGGTACTGTGTGAACAAGGAACGTGTATACGATTAGTTCTCGCGGTCGATAAGATGGTCAATCCAAATAGTCACCGAGTTGACGATAGACACTCACATGACGCGTGTGGAAAAGCCGATGACGTTCCATGCGAACGTATCGTCTTTTCCTCCGTTAGTTGAGGCTATCCATTCTGAAAACGGCCTACGGGATGGCGCTGACACTAAGATCGTCACAGACGTAAGTTGACAGGGGGCGTTAGCTCAGTCATGGATAGGTCATGTGCATCAGGGGGTGGGGCTATCGGGAAGTGAGCGTTTCCTAGACTGGATGCCCGCTGGTGTACATGATCTAGATGGCTTCGCGCCATTCGCCCGTCTTATATTTGAGCCTGTATAATTTTCCCGTTAACACTTGTGACCATAACGGGTTGCCATGTGTTTTCAGTGGGTAGACGTACAAGGACGGTATCAGATTGAAACACATGTCGGTCTTTAGTATGCATGTGGAGACGATCGGTTGTTAGTTCCAGTTTTGCGAATACCCTTAATTGAGGGCTTTCGTGGGGTAAGTACAGTCGAGTTTGGCGACGATGACGACCAAACATGAGGTTGGAGGGGTCGCTGTTGGTAGCTTCGTTGATAAGATTTCGATAGGCAAATAGGGTGCAATCCAGACGCACGCGCAAAGGGGCACTAGGTTGTTTCTTAAACATATTGTTCACTGTCTGTACAACAGTTACATCAAGCCAATCGAAACAAGATCTTAAGGTACAGCCGAAACAAGCTTTATTCCGTTCGAAGTGGTGAAGTCTGCGAATCCAGTGCTGATAAACGCGGAACCGTTGTCGGTCATCATAGTTTACGGCAAACAAAATGTTTCGAGGGTAGAACGTGATATGATTATTGTACTGGTCGTTGTTGCTGTTGGAAGAACATGAGCATCAGTCCCTTTAGAATAGGCATCCAA
This sequence comes from Paragonimus skrjabini miyazakii, assembly GCA_014338405.1. Lineage (NCBI taxonomy): Eukaryota > Metazoa > Platyhelminthes > Trematoda > Plagiorchiida > Troglotrematidae > Paragonimus > Paragonimus skrjabini miyazakii. The sequence continues at coordinate 65,596 of JTDE01021483.1, read as the reverse complement.
TGTCAATCAAATCATTCGACCTCCAAATGGACCAGAAAGTCCAAATGGACTCGTGTCCATAGTGTTTCTGGCCATCTCCAAGGGTCCATTGGTACCTTGGATGCTGTATTTTAGTTTTCTTGGCATAATGTACACGAGTCAACCACTGACGCAATGCCACTATCCAACGTAGGCCACCACACGTGAAAACGGAATGACGATTTCATTTTCGACGCCTGGGTAGGCATCATGAGATTCATCAAGAACGGATGGCCGCAATATCTTCAAAACCAACAAAAACGTGCTCCCCAAAGCAGATATTAATTTTGAAGACATAATTCGGCCATTCTCGATCGGAGAGGTACAGGTTCATCAGGTACCCGTTCAGGCCATCATACCTGAACATACCGTTCGACTGAAGCTAGCATGGTGTCTGTCTGTTTCTCGTCGTATAACCGTCGACATGATAAGAGAATGGTTGCAGTGTTGAATAAGATGCACAAGTCCTTCAGGGATGAATTCCGTGGACGGTGTGTCTGGTAATGGTTACCTCCTGAGGGTATCAACAACACTGCTGAATCGTCCGGAGATGTATTGAATTTTATCGCTGCAAGCAAGTAAGATGAGAAGCCAACGAATCATCCCTGGGGTGGCCAGTTGTAACGAAATAAGGGGCTTGTGATCCATAAAAATTGTGAACCGTCGTCCGAGAAGGTATTCGTGAGGCCGTTTTACAATAAATATAATAGCCAAGCCTCCCCGTCAAGCTTTGAGTAATTCCTTTCTGCTGCGCTCAATGTTCCTGAACAATAAGAGGTGGGACGTGGCCATCCATCTGGAACCTTGTGTAATACCAGGGCACTGTGTGAACAAGGGACGTGTATACGATTAGTTCCGCGGTCGATACAATGGTCAGTCCGAATAGTCATCAAGTGGATGTTAGACACACGATTTGCATGGAACCGTCGATGACGCATCACCCAGGCCTATCGATTTCGGCGTGCATAGAACTTAAAGTGAAATCGCCGGGTGAGAGGGGAATCACGGATGTACTTTAACCAGACGTATTTGACAATAAACCCACCGAAAAGTAAAATGCATTCCAGTTAATGAACAAACGAATTCGAAGTCTACCGATGGTCTCAAGACAGGGGAATCCAAAACAAAATCAGGATTCCAAATCATAGCACGGGAGTTACAACTGAAATATTCACCTAAACTGTTTACCCAAAGAAAGACCCCCAATCGATTCGGGTTAGAGAAGGGCCTCAATAGACTACTGTAACTACAACCAGACTAGCAGGCACGGGGGCGTAGGCAAATTTTACACCAAATCGCTTGGCCCCGTTGTCCCAGTGTTTGACCACCATAGTCCACGATGAATAGCAGCCGGCTGTCGACACACTTCTCAGCGTTTGAAAGTCAACGCTGGGTCAGAAATCAGCATGCATCAATGAGTGCAGAGGAGGAAAGTAGCAATACGATATTCCCTCGAACGATGGATAATAAACAGTTGCATTCGGGAATTGAAAAGATCCACAAATTAGTAGGTGATTAAAAATTAACATTTTTCCATAGAAACTGAGATACACCGTGCCGTGTTTCCAGTTTTGCCGCACCTCGTGTGGACCCTGATGCGATGTTATATATATATATATATATATATATATATATATATATATTCGTTCTGCCGAAGCGCTATGCTGTGTATGACGTCGATCAATTGTAGGATCTCCTTATTGAGCTGTATGCAGTGTAAATCAGCATTTTCTTCCATTTTAGTCGTCAATTTGTGTGACGGTGTAGAAAACGGTTGTATTGTCGAGATCGATGTGAACCACTTTATCATAAGTGTTGTTCAGTTTGGGCTGTTTTGTCCAGAAAAGTGATATATTCAGAGTGTGGAAGTCGTTTGGTTTAAATCGATATACCAGTTCGTAACATACGGGTCAAACAGGGTTCAGTCTGATAATTCTAAAATGACGATACGTGTGCACTAAGCGAAATAAGCTGAGTTAAGCGCGTGGCACGCTCCCTGTAAGAAAATCGTCTGTTTACCAAATGACCTCTTTAGGACTGCACAACCTGTAAGTGCCAATGACTCTACCGGTGGATGAGCATCGATACTTGCATTTCATCTAAGGCGGCTCGGACCTATGGACCATCAGGTAAACTGTTCCTCTCTGCGGTCGTATACTTGAAAGTGGTTATATTAGGTCGTGTTTTCTTACAATTCGCTCATCTCACCTTGTCGAACGTTGGTCGTACGCAAATTGTTTTGGACGAGGCATCATGTTGGAATCAGATCACATTGTTAAACCCCAATGGAACGGTAGCCTTATAACTGAACAGCGTTTGGGACCAATTTCTTGTTCATGTAGTAGATTGTGAAGGTGTGGGTGACATCAGTTACCAGGTTAATGCGAAGCATGTGGGTATGTGATCCATTCAAAGACCAGTGAGAAAGTTAGTTACAACAGTGAGTAGTCACAATCCGAAGGGAAGTTGTTGATTGAGTACTTCAACAAGTGATAGTTAGTCTGGTGATGTCCTGCGAAGTGCAAAAAGTAACTCCAAAAAGATCCTCCGTTGACTCGTTCAGGACTGTAACACACCGAAGTCCACTCTACATAGAAAACAATAGATGGATTTGTTGGTCACAACGGCAAGCCCGATTACAGAGGATTCTCTACTCAGTAAGAAACAAGCGCTAGTCGTTTTGCCTGGGGCATTTATCGGAAAGAGACGTACATCCAATGTTGTTTACTGACGAAACAGTATTTTGTCCAACTGGACTCATGCAGACAGTAATTTCGGTATACCAACAACCCCCATCGGTTTTCTCTAATCCGACATTAACATAGCCCAGAGTTTACGGCTTTAACGGGGATTGTAGAAACACGGAGTATTGGGCCTTTCTTATTTCAAACACTAGGTCCAGTTTATCTAATTTTTCAGAACAGAGAGAAGAAATATATACATTACTGACGAGCTCTAATGAGAGCGAAACTCGAGTCTAGTGCTTCTTTTCGGCAGGGGCAGACTGGAAAGTCTAAAGGAATGTGACAGCTACGATCAATTGTGGATGATGTTCAATCTATATGAGAACCAAAACCCCTACTACTCATCAGGAGATATATATGTTGCGGAATGTTGGCATTTCGTTTAATCTTTTCAGTCGCCTACCCAAAACAAACAATTCAAACGTTTAAATATGATGCAGATAGCGTACAATCGGACGGATAAAATGCTAGAGGTTAGGAATTCACTAGCAAACACTTCCAGTGAAGTAAGTGATCAGGCCATAAGAGTACTAAAATTACATCTACGAGTGGATGTGCGTAACACTGTTGGCATTGGTTCAACTAAGGTAAATCAAACCATTGATGAATATTGGGTTCTGAATATGGCGTGTGCCCGCAGAATACTCAGGATATTGACGCCGTACATGAGGCGAGATAAATTCCAATGCTCACCTAAGAATCTTGGACTGGTGCAATCGGAATGAAATCATTTCAGAAAGCGATTAGTTGTTGAAACATACATTAAAAAATAGGATCCCAAAATCAAGGAGCAATCCAAATGAAGGAAATCCAATGTCTGACAGCACACTCTAATTTAGGCAGGACCACGTGCATCTTTTTCCGTGATGCTGAGATTGTGGTATAATTTGTCGTTCGTCACATAAGGTAATAACACACTGGCATTTATCTTACTGTTATTTCAATGTGCTGCGTGAAAAAAGGAAAGTCGAACATTAATGTCTTGAGTGTTCGCACTAATGCCCCAGGTCACACAGTTTATCTCCAAGAGGCTGTCCTTGTGAATGTCTATTCAAGGAACTTCTTCAGCAGACCTATTCCACAATAACTTACAACTCCTTCTGAATTTCATTTGCCTACGAATTTGAGATTATGGTGGAAAATCAAGTCATTGTACACGGACGAGAGGTAAAAGTGTGGCAAGCCGAGTGAACAAGCAGGATGAACACTGAGTAATTGTGTGTGCAATACGGAAAGTGTACTGAAAGTCATGGAGATCACAGGGGTGTCCAGCGTGCTCATACCATTTAGGTTTTCTCTTACGTTGCTATCGGTCAAAATTATTTCCAGTCTAATCGGGTGGGAGATATAGCTGGAAGAGTGTGAACGGCGTGAAGTGAAACGTTTATTTACGTTGAATAAAAATCATTGCCGTGCCACCATAGTGACTATTGAGTGAGGGACAAAACTGAAATCATGTAGCATTGATTGGTGAGGGTTATCTGTGGGACAGATCCCGTAATTTGTTGCTGCAAACAGATAGGTACACATTAACCGACTAAAGTTTCAAACAAAATCTAAGTAAATTTAGACATGATCCACAATCAGCAGCTCCTGAACAGTCAGTTATACGACGTATCTCCAAGGATGACACATTGCAGTCGACCATTCACATCGCATACACCCGCTTCGATTGACATCACACTGTCCTATTTGCACACATGCCGAAAACCGTCGTGTCACCTGATACTTACTCAACGGTGCACCGGAGTTCTGTCCGGCATACAGAGTAAATTTCTACCACAGGCCGTTCTGACCAGCTGGATAGGAGCGACGTTCCACGAAAATCGCGACAGGACAGCTATGGTCAATTGGTGAACCTGTCCGAACTTTGTTTCCTCGGAGGTAGTTAATTACCGTCGGATAAAGATTTTTAGGGAGTATGTGCAGAGGACGCCTTTCATCCACATACCATGGAAGTGTCCCAGTCGTCCATCTCCGTGTGGTTTCAATTTAAAAAAAGGATATTGTCGAGCCCAGTGAACCTCGGTTGTCACAAGTGAGAGAATTAACGCAACATTGTGAGACATTTTCATCATAACCCCCCCCCCCCAATATTACTTTCACGTGAACTTGATTAACTTACTTGTATGAGATTCATCCACGCGCGATTTCGGCCGATCTAAAGTGTCTGTATTAGCTCGCCATTTGTTAGTCCGTGAAGCATTTGGCAAACCTGCTGTTTGATCCCCGCCTACTTGACCCGCACACAACACGTTACTTGTGCTACCGACGCGGCCCGGCGCATTGGCAACAGACACCTTTGGATAATCTCGATGAGCTATAGAGAACGCGGGGGATTTGGCGTTCACCATGCCACCAGGCTGCGTTACTGACATTGAGATTGGTTTGGCAGCTACTTTCGGAGCATCGTAAGTACCCTGTGTCGAGGTAGGAGATATGAGGGCGTTTGATTGCATAGAAATATTCCCTGCAGTTACACGGGGTGATATGTTCGTGGCAGACGAGCCTCCGTTTGACAAATTCACGCCTTTAACCGTTTGCTATTTGACATCCGAACAGAAAGAAAATAGAGAGGTGTTCTGAGTAAAGGCCAATTATATGAACAGGATGAAATTTAATTCAACAAAGTAAATAAGCGACCATCGTACTATTCAGTTTTACAGTGATATACAGCTTATTATGTACAGTTAATCACCGACAGTTGATTACGTGGAATAATGGATTGGCAAAATGGAGGATAATGGATTTTTATAGAGCACATAATTCATACATAGATGCGACTCAACCATGAAATCTTTGGGTTTCGGCTTGATTTCAACAAGCGTTAGAACAAGCACACCAAAACGCGGCATGTATCCTACCAGTTGAGCTACAAAACCATACCGGGAGCTCGGAAATTTTACACTTGGATTCAGTCATCCACTCGTCCCAATTTATCGTATGGAATCTGGCAATGGGTCTAGGAAATTGACAATTCCTTTTGTGGATTTCAAAGTACGGATGAAGTTATTTTTGAGTATTGTCCGATTCCAACAATCACCTATGTCATGAGTGTTTCTACGAGTAAACTGCTGACTACTAAAGGTGTGCTAGTCAACATAGAAGAAATAGGCGATGAACACTATACTGAACCAAAAAAGGAGGGTGCACGCAAGAGAGGCATTTACGTTACTGAAAGATTAGAAGAGTTTCCTTGTGAAAAATTTAAACTTCAAGTGGATTCCAGCCGGTTACCTGGAGCATTTGATGAAATCTATATTACATCAAAAAATGGGCGGGTATCTGAGCAAAAAGACTGTATGTTCTTGCTCACAGCGTGGTCCTGTTGCTCAGCTGATGGAAGCAATGTAAAAGAGAAATGCATTTCCCGTCGCTAGCAAAGGCTCGCATTTTTCATAAGTGGATTTCTTTTTTAAATACGCGTACTGCAAAATACCACCTAATCCATAATGTGACACTACCAAAGAAATTGGTCATATGGGTTCTTGACTAGTAATGACAGAAACAAAGGCAGCAGTGAGCGACTACATAGCGCGGTTTTAACTGAAGAGATAATCACTCGGTTTTTCAGTTCACTCGACAAAGGTACTCGCCGAGATAAGTAGTCATTAACGGACACAGCGCGTGATTTAACCAGCGTAAATGATGCAACTTTTTGATATCTGTAGCTGACTATAAATTGACAGACTGACGACTAAACTTCACCGGCGCGATTAAACATAGCTCCTTTAATTCATCATCTCCAGAATCATACATAACACTAAGTCAGTCGTTAATACTGGTGCGTATTTGCAACAGAAGCAAACAATCCTAAGTTATATGTAAAAGGTACGGTAAGGTTTGAAGCTAAGTCACAAAACCCGAAGCCATAAAGCAGACAAATAAGCATACGGTGGATATATCTTGAAAAAATAAACAGGTTGCAGATAAGGATAGGGTGATATGTCCTAAACAGCCTCAGTTTGATGCTGATCGTCTGGTTACATGTAGTATCCTTACACCACAAACTGTCCATCAAGCGGACAGTCACATTCACATACCCCGATCCAATTAGCCGCCATCTACTCTTACTTTCCCAGTTGAAAGCTAGATAGGTCAGTAATCCCTAATTAATGCAACAAACTCGATGCATTGGACCTAACCTACTAGTATTATGAGCTAAGAATGTGGATGTTACAGTAATTGTTTATTCAGAGAATCAACAGATTGGGTATACGCTACAAAACGGCAACAAAAACACACATTTACGTGGAACAGTGGCCCCAGAGCGTCACGACTGCAACAGTTGTGTGTATAAAGAACCACTTCATGCCAAACTGCATTCCGATGTTTATTTTGTAATTTTACCACGGTTACTTCATCATCTCAAAACATGTTCACGCCTCACTACCCAGTGTGAGTAGTACAATGCGATCGCTTATCCTCACTACACTAATGCTTCCTCTTATTCCATGTTTTCCAGCCAGTTTGCTAGACCATCGGAACTGAGGACACGAAGCGACTAACGATCGAACAGCACCTTAACTGCATGCGGAGTACGCGACCCAACCAACGAACGCAATTAGTTGACCGATTGGTCGCGCACACCGAACGTTCCAGGATATGCGCCGATGAGCGGTCGTGTAGTTCGCGTGATCAGTCCACTAAATGTGGGATAATTAGCGGAGACAACGATGGTCAAGCACTGCGACACCTTCGTCGCGAACAGGTCATGGTTCCGAACCGTAGAGCAGGACAGAACGTACACAAGCATTATGTACTCCTCCATTCAGCGACAACCGAACGTCTTTTTGACATCACAAATGATGCAAGCTACCAAAGACAATTCGTCTCTTTGCTACCCTCGCTGGTAGCATAGTCTGCATGTCTCCTCGATAGAATACTAAGTAAGAGGATGTCGTTCACATATGTCGGTCAACCTAGCACCCGGAAGAAGCCCCACACCAAGCTCACTGGATTCCTCAAGCGCACATTCCAGAATGTCGTTCATGAAAAAAAAGAGTAGAAAGAAGGAGATCGGACACCCTTGACGAAGACCACTAGAAGTGATGAACGCTCGAGACAGTTGTCCATAGATCTTCAGTCTACTTCTTGAATAGGCATAAAATAATCTTAACAGATTCACATATTTCACTGGAACGCCACTGCGAAAAAGATAGTTTTAGAGAAAGCTACAGGGAACCGAACCGGAATTAGTCATCTGGTACACAAGATCACGATCTTCGGACTGGAATCTCGTCTGTTCTTCGCTTATCTGACTTTCTCTGGGCTTAGTGAGCCGACGTAAAATGAGGCCAGTGAGTAACTTGGACGCAATAGACACCAAACTGATGCCTTTGTGGTTGTCAAATAGACTTCAGGCCCCCTTTTAAAAACGAGAATTACTGTTGATAAGCACCAATCACGAGGTACCTCTTCAGTCTCTCAAATCATCTGAAGGAGTTTTGTCAGTTCTGATGTCAACTTTTCTCAAACACCCTTGAAATGAAAAAGAGATACGGTCCAGGCGCCTTGTTAAGTTTCAGTAAATTAAGAACCAGGACCACGTCTGCTTCCGACGGAGGGCTGTCTGGAACGCAATAACTGACCATTCGGGTCATATCGTCCACATGTGCTGGTTGAAGCCGATTGAACTGCTCTTTAAAATGCTCAGCCCATCTGTCAAGTCAGCGCGATTGGTTGGTGAGAAGTGAACCGTCTTTTTCACATGTGGTCTCACTTACATTGACTCGACGGTCAGTACAACCACAGATCATGGGAAAAGCCTTCTGCTTTTCCAAGATAAAAAGGCTTTTTCCATCTGTTTCGACTGTTTGACCAAGTGGTGCTCACGATCTTTGTGCAAGCTTTCAGCTAACTTGTGTTTAAGTTCTCGACGGTCACCATCATCTTCAGAACCAGGTGAGATCGAGCGACGCTTGTTCATGAGGTTTATCGACGTGTCAGAAATCCAGTTCTTTTACAACTGCACAGTCCATTCGGAACACAGTGCAGTGAAGTTGAGCGATCGCAACATACTACTCGTACCACCGCTATTCAGCAGTAGGACCGGAGCATATATTTTGACATCGTACAAGACGCAGAAAAAATGCTGGAAGGAAAATCAGAGTGCAGCATCACCCATAATGGTCCGTGCTACTTAATGGAACTGAGCATTGACGCCTGCGGCAACCGAGACGGTCTGGGTCCGAATACCGCTTGCAAATGAGTGGTTTTGTTTCAGGTCTTGTTTAAATGCTTAACCCATGTGCTGCTTTGTCGAATAAACAACTCTTGTGCCATCCGCGTTCTTGGTTCACAACAATAGTTTTCCATAGGAAGCTTTTATGGTCATCGCGATTTGTCCCCGGTGTTCGTTAGGTTCTCTCACCTAAATAGTGTATTTTACCCTTTGCTCGTTCGAATGCCAGCTAAGTGTCTTGCATACACGAGTGTATGACCTCTGGGCAAATAACAAAATAGAAGGGGCACGCACACCAGCATGGTCCGAGTCCAGGTGATTGCTCCAAAATGCACGACAGTCTTTAAGAGTGTGATGTCACCTGTAACTGACTGCTATATGATCGAGTCGTGTCCACGGTTGGGATGAACAGAGAAGTCTCTTTGTAACATAATGTTTCCACGTGTATTGAAATACGATGCTCGAAATGCAGAGACCGTGAGATGCGCACAACCGTGACATTCATTCGCCACTGTCAGTGCGCTGTGCCCAGACACTAAACATACATCCCAGCCACCTCCCTTCTGGAGAAAAACGACCAAGCTGAGCATTAAAATCGTCGGCTAGTATGATGATTTCGGAGTGCTTAATCTGCTTCAGTAGGTCAACAAGATCGTCAGAGGACGCGTCCTTGGTAGCATTTTGACGATTATCCATTGGAGCGTACGCCTATGTAATAAATATACAACGCTTTTCTGATTTGCGTTGACAGAATTCAACCGACGTGTTGAGTCTGACGGTGAATAAGCGACTGTTCAATGGGATCCAGTTGAGTAAACCATGCTCTGTTCTGGAATTCAGTGTGATTCCCACTTCACATTGACCACCAGATTCAACCTCAGCGCCATCAGAGAAACGTTTGGTTCGATAGCTATCTGTAGATGAGCTCAAGTCAATAACGGCGCCAGAATCGTAAGCTCGAGTCTCCGACGCACATCAAGCTCCAGATTTGACAGCGTGCTAGTCAAAGCAGCTTGCTGACCAACTCGCGGGAGAGTACAGACACTGAAGGCGCTAATGTTTGCCAGTTGTCTTGGTTTTAGAAAACAGTCATCTCCCGATAGCACGAGTAGAGCAGAAAGCTTAGGGGGGGAATAGAAACAAGAAGTCGTAGTGGATGAACGATGTCACTGGAAGGTGAGTATCAACTTCTGATACTTCCCGGTTGTTTATGTTACAGAAAGGGGTGGACATAAAGGATTCGAGTATGTGACTAAAAAGCTTGACTTGCTAGACAACAGGATACAAGGTCTTCGGGGGCAAACACGCTCGTAGCCAGTGACTCGACAGTCTGACTCACTTGGCAGTGAGTGTCTTGCCGAGCCGGAGGACGTAGTGGATGAGACATTGATGTCATATTCTGAGCACGGTTGCATGCAGTGGATGTATTCGAAACTACATCAGACTTTTGAATGATACTGATGATTTTTCAAATGTACCGGATGCTACCCCGATGGTTTGAGTCAACCGTTAGGCGATCCGGCTGCTCTTTGTTTGAGGTAACCTTTTCTAACCCCGTTTTTCCTGAATCGGGAGACAATTGTGCCGCAGCTATAAAAACAGTTTTGCTGTATACTTATAAAACCGTGATTCACTACCTACGCACTCCTGCTTGATCAGTAGTGTGACGTACAACTCTATGAGTGTATCTGCTTTTCATCAGACTGCTCCTGTTTGACCTGTCCGATAAGGTTGCACCTGGAGTGACCAAAGTCCTAATCATCATAGCCTCTGGATCGGTGCAGTGCACAAGTCTGACCATCACTTTGAGGAAGCAGAATAGATCCACCAGCTGAGCATTTATCATATGGGGCGTTATATGCCGAGATCACCAGCGATTGGGTAAAACCGCTTAGTGGTAAAGCAACAGCATGATAACGGAATAGGAAGATCGTTGTTGCTCCACTGAGTAAAGTCGGTAGGTGCCGCCTGTCTGGATGGGGTCCTCGTGATCACTCAATTCGCTGGTTAGAAACGTTATCCGAAATAGTGGTGTGTCTCAGTCAATGGCTTACCTGCACCCATACCATTACTAGTTTTTCCGCCTAGTCTTTCATTATGATAATTCTTATTGCTCAATAACCTTTTCAGAAACGTTTTATCTTCTAGAATATTCCACGTCACTGCTGAGATGAGAAATATCCCGGGACACAGTACTTTATGGTCAGCCTCATGGCTATTATGTTGTTGATAATGATGATGATTTTAACTGCATGTTCATGTTATGTTATTAGCCATGTTCCATATAACTTTAAGCAGACAGTGATGACTACGTAGGTAAGTGTAACTGTTTCTGGTCATAATCCAATCAATTTATAGTGAGCTTTTTGACCGATAGGTGCAACAACTTGGTTAATAATGTATGTATTCAGATAACTTACTAAACATTACAAGTTGTATTCAACTGCACAGAGTCGATCAACCAAATCAACTGAGGCGACAACACAAAAGAATACACATTCGCTTTTGCATGATTGACACAGATCGAAGAAAGCTGTGGAGACGGATGGAATCTAATGTCATAAATGTCACTAAAGACCGTTTGAATTATCAACTCCAAATTAAAAATGACTAACTGACATAACCTTTTAGTAGGTGTAGTTCGTAATTCCTGAAAAACCTCAAATAAACGCTTTGTTTAGGAAACGCAGTTATTGTTCACACGGGTTTAGTGAAAACAGAGTTGAAGTTTGTTTTGTGTGTGTAAGGAGCGATCGAAACTAGTTAACGCGCACGGATTGAATTTGAAGTGGTAATTATTACATGGATGCCTTGTTCACCTTTCAGGTCGCTACGTCAACATCGTACACGAGGACTCTGAATCGACGGACAGTCAGATAAACAAAGAAGACAATTGTATTTAAACGTAACTCTATCATATCTTTGTACA